>PVJH01020877.1:0-39185 GCA_004026705.1 Nesogale talazaci
CAAGATTTGTTCTTTTGGCAGTCAAAGTTAACATTTTAAAGACATTAGTTGCAAATGGTCAAATCATTTTCAGTTTATCTTCCTAGTAAACAAGAGAGAAAAATAATCGCCACACTGTACTCTTGCATACATAGTATAGCTAATTACTGCAATTTATTAAATCATAGCCTTTTTAATATTTTAGTATGAACATTCTTGAAGTTTAATCTTTTTTTCTAATTTCTAGAAAAGGAATGATAAGATAAAAGAAGCCATTTTAGGACTTTTATTAATTTATTAATGCCAAATTATAATCCAGAAATATTGTATTCACTCCCACCAGTATAGTTTAGGAATTTATCCTGTGCTCTGATTAGTACCGAGTATGCACGTAAAATTTTTTGCTTGTTTATAGGTGTAAAATTATTTTGATTACCAGAAAGACTAAATACATAACTGTTTATCAAATGAGTGTCTTTTTTGTGTAACTTATTGTTTATATTCTTTGACCATTTTTGTCTTGCTGTCAACCAGCCCAGTTGTAGATTGCAAATATCTGCCCGCCAACCCCCACAGTCTTTTAATCAAATCTAAACTTTCAAAATACTAAAATAATAATTAAAAAAACTAGCAAAAAATGCTTAGAGGTATTTGACTGTTATGTAGTCAAATTGATAGAGCAGTCAATTGATTGAGGTAATCAAATTTATAGGTCCTGTTTTTGCTTGGATGCTTAAATAATGCTGTACTTACGTTGAAATTATGTACATGTTTTTAGTTTTTAGTTTTTATGGTTTAAGTTATTGCAGTTAAGTCCATCTGGGATTTATTTTTTTATTTTGCTTTATCATGTAGAAATCAGACTTTTATTTTTTCCAACTGTCATATTTTTTATTAAAACCTAATGTGTGTGCTTTATTTTTACAATGACTAGCAGAATAATTGCAAACTTTTTTCTTTATTATTAAAAGTAATATACTTTTATTGTACAATATACTTATATTGTAAAGCAAATTAACACAAAAACAACAGCAACAAAAAAAAAAAACCCAGTGTATGGGGTTTTGGACAGATTTGCCTGAATTTGCATCTCAGATTTGTGTACACAAATATATTTGCTGTATTGTTTTCAACAAATTACCTAGCCTTCAGTGACTTACAACTCCTTATCTGTGAAGTCTAAATGATATTCACTTATACAGAAGGGGCTCTGATGATGTAGTGGGTTCAGTGTTGGGCTACTAATGATAAGATCGGTGATTCAGACCTACTAATGCTCTGACGTTGAAAGATGAGGCTGTTTTGCTCTCTCCATTCTGTTCAAGATCTTTCTGGTTCTTTTTTGTTGTTCTTATATTATAAGACTGCCCTGGTAGTAAAGAAAAGAAAAAAAAAAAGACTGCTCTATCAGATCACATTTGACTTAACAGTGTGTTATCCCTTTATGGTTAATGTGATGAAGGAATGAGGTAATATATGTAAAGTGTATCATTCAAAGAGCTGTGTATATGGCACATTATAAATATAAAACATCATAGTTATAAAAAATAAGCAATCTCCTTTCTATCCATATCAAACGTCTTCTCAGAGGTAAGGTAACCATGTTTAAATGTAAACCAGCTATTCTCTCAGATATGTGTAATGTAGCTATAAGAAATAGGCTATCGCTATTTACCTTTGTTTTTTAGTTTCCTTTAATTATCTTGATTCAATCAACATTGGAGTGGGGATGGCCATCAATTTTAGTTAAGGTAGCTTATGAATTTTTTCCTTTTTTTCTCTTTTTAAGTTTTTTTTGTTTTGTTTTGTTTTCTTCTTACATCGTGTGGGTTTCTCTGAGTTTATCTTGTTTCCAGACATGTCCTGGGAGCTTGTTTTGTTTTATTTTGGGGGGGAGGCATCACTGCCCTCTGGTGGTCGTGGGAACTACCCAGTGCTGCTCCTGAGAGCCGCTGCTGGATTTGAACCGCCAAGCCTGCGGGCTGCAGTCCCGCACTCAACCACTTACGCCACCAGGGCTCAGCCCCAAGTTTATCCTGTTTAATATTGATTTATGTCTTGCTAAATTTAGGACGTTTTCAGTCATTACATATTGACTGCTTTTTCGTCCTGCCCTCTTCTGCTTCTCGGACTCAGATGATACTCCTGCAGTCGCCTTGTTAAGGTTTCACATGCCCCTGAGGCTGTGCTATTTTTACCCCTAGCCTGTTTTCCCTCGTCATTTATCATGGTTGCATTAAAGTTTTTTGTCATATAATTCTTAGGTCTCTGCCATTTTGGTGTTGCCATCTACTGATTATCTTTTATGTTGCGTTCAGTATTTTCTTGTTCTTAATATGAGTAGTGATTTTTAAAATTCAGACTTGAACATTTTTGTATTATATATTAAATAAACATTTAAACCTTTGGTTTCAGCAGGTTTTTTTTTTAACACTACCCTGGCTGTGGTTGCTCCCTTGTTAATGCAAAGTGAAAGTGGAAATCCAAGTTCTCCTTTTAGCTTTTGTTGACTGCTGAGTTGGGGTCCCTTTGTTACTCTTGGGCAGGAATAGAGTTCCAGATTCCACATTATAGTTGGGCGGTGGCCTTAAATACAAAACACCAGTAGAGGATGCATATTTAAAGGCCTGAAGTACCAGTAAAGGGTAGATAGGTAAGGAAAAACAAACAAACAAAAAACTACCCCAAAGTACATAGAGCTATCTCTGTAAGCTTAGATTTTGTTATTGTAAGGTGCCATCAGGTTGGTTCCAATTTATAATAATCCCAGGTACAACAAAACAAAACACTGCTTCTGTGCCATCCTACAATTGGTACAGTCACTTTACAAAGCATGAAGTTTTTCTTCAGGGACTGGTCTCTGCTGGTAATGTGTCCTTGAGATGATGTCTTCCCATCCTTTCCTCTAAGGAGTATTCTGACTGTACTTCTAATACTGATAAGTTTATTCTTTAGTCATTGGTACTTTATTCTTCTCAAGCACCATAATTCAAATGCCTTGAATTTCCTTTGGTCTTCCTTATTCAATCTCTTTCATATGCATATAAGGTAAATATACAAATATAAGCATATGCATACAAAGCATATGCATACAAAGCATATGCATATAAGGTAAATATACAAATACTGGAGGGGCAGGGCACCTTTGTTCTCAAAGTAACAACCTTGCTTTTCAACACTTTACAGAGACCTTTTGCCGCAGATTTTCCTAATGCTGTGTGTCTTCTAATCTTTTGGGTTTTTTTGTTTTTTTGTTTTGTTTTTTGGGGGGTCATCACTGCCTCTGGTGGTCGTGGGTGCTACCCAGTGCTGCTCCTGAAAGCCACTGCTGGATTTGAACTGCCAAGCCTGTGGGCCGCAGTCCCGCATTCAACCACTTTCGGCAACCACTTTCGCCACCGGGGCTCAACCTGTATCTTCTAATCTTTTGATTTCGGTTTCAAAGAGTATTAATTATGGATTCAAGCAATACAAAAATCTTTGACAACTTTAATTTTTTAAACATTTATCATGATGTTACCCGTTGGTCCATTTCTGAGGAGTTTGTTCTTCTTTACATTGAGTCATAAACCGCAGTGAAGTCTGCAATAGTTGATCATCATCAGGAAATGCTTAAAATCCTTCTTACTTTCAGCAAGCAGTGTTGTGTATTTCAGGTTGTTAATAAATCTTACTCCAATCCTAAAGCCAGATTCTTAATATAAGCCAACTTCTCTGATTATTTGCTCAATAAAAAGATTGGATTAATCTGGTGAGGAGATACAACGCTGACACAAACCTTTACTGATTTAAAACCATTGCTGTATTTCCTTGTTGTGTTTGCACTACTGCCTCCATGCCGGTACAGGTTCTGCATGAACACAACCAAGTGTTCTAGAATTCCCACTCTTCTCCAGGCTATCCAGTCATGATCCATCTGACATCAACAATGACATTGCTTGTTTCATGTTTTTTTCTGAATCGGGCCTGAGCCTCAGCTGCTCCCTGTCAATGTACTGCTGCGTTTGAGCTTTGGCCACATTTTACCTTCATGTGCTATCAGTGCTATTGTTTTATAGTTTGAGCATTTTGTTGGACCACGTTTTTCTTTGCAGTGGGTTCACATCTGGATGTAAGTCAGCTGACCCAAGTAGCTAGCTGTCTTCCAGCTCCTTATCTGAACCAGTGAGTGCTGCAGTGTTTCAGCAACTTGTTGAAACTTCTTGTGGGTGTCCGGTGATTCTCTGAGCCCAGTCTTCGCTGATGCTTTCAGTGCAGCTTGCCCTCTTTCTTCAGTACCATGGATTCTTGCTCATATGCTGCTTCCTGAAATGGCTGTACATTGACTAATTCTTTTTGGTGCAGTGTTCTTTTGGTGCTTCCTTCTTTCAGTATTTTGCCTATAAAATCTTTCAGTAATGCAACTTGAGGCTTAAATTTATTTTAAATCATTTTATTGGGAACTCGTACAACTCATCACAATCCATCCATCCTTCCATTGTGTCAAACACATTTGTACATCTGTTGCCATCATCACTCTGAAAACATTTTCTTTCTACTCAAGTCCGTGGTGTCAGCTTTTCATTTTCCCATTCCCTCCTTGTACCCCACCCTTGAACCCTTGATAATTTATAAATTCTTATTATTTTGTCATGTCATACTGACATCTCCTCACCCACTTTTCTGTTGTTCCTTCCACAGGGAAGGGGTTATACATAGATCATTGTGATTGGTTCCGCTTTGCTACCCCACCTTTGCTCCACCCTCCCAGTATTGCCTCTCTCACCACTGGTCCTGAAGGACTCACCTGCCCTGGATTCCTTGTGTTTCCAGTTCCTGTCTTTACCAGTGCACATCCTCTGGTCTAGTCAAATTTGTAAGGTAGAATTGGGACAATGATAGGCAGGGGGTAAGGGGAGGAGCATTTAAGAACTAGAGGAAAGCTGTATATTTCACCATTGCTGCTTTGCACCCTGACTGGCTTGTGTCCTCCCCATGACCCTTCTGAAAGGGCATGTCTATTTGCCTGTAGATGGGGTTTGGGTCCCCACTCCCCACTCCCCCTCATTCACAGTGATAGAATTTTTTGTTCTTTGATACCTTATACCTGATCCCATCGACACCTCATGATTGCACATGCTGGTGTGCTTCTTCCATGTGCCTTTGTTGCTTCTCAGCTAGCAGGCCTCTCGTTTATCTTCAAGCCTTTAAGACCCCAGACACCATTACTTTTGATAGCTGGGCACTATTAGCTTTCTTCACCATGTTTGCTTATGTACTTGCTTTGCCTTCAGCAATCGTGTTGGGAAGGTGAGCATCATGAAATGCCAGTTTAGTGCTTGCTTCGGCAGCACATACACTAAAATTGGAAATGCCAGTTTAATAGAACAAAGTGTTCTTGCATTGAGTGAGGCCCAATGTCCATCTGCTACCTTAATATTAAACTTATAAACATATGCACATAGGTCTATTTCCTTATCACATATAAATATATTTACATATATGCATGCCTATATCTAGACCTCTTTAAATGCCCTTTGCCTCCTAGTTCTTTGCTCTTTTGAGGCTTGAATTTTTTTGTGCTGAATGTGTTTTCCAACTCTGGATCTTTGCACCTTTCATTATAATATTTGGCTTTGTCTTGAACTTCCCTTTGAAGTTTTCTGTTCAGTTCTTTGACTTCATTTCTTCCAT
The DNA here is from genome assembly GCA_004026705.1 of Nesogale talazaci. NCBI lineage: Eukaryota > Metazoa > Chordata > Mammalia > Afrosoricida > Tenrecidae > Nesogale > Nesogale talazaci. The sequence goes on from PVJH01020877.1 coordinate 5,653, forward strand.
GTGTCTTAGCTATTAGTCAACTAGCAAATTTCAGAGTCTCTTGACATCCACTGGATCTTTTCTTCCTTTTAAATGGTCTTTGACTCTCTTCATGTATGATATTCTTGATGTCCTCCCACCATTCGTCAAGTCTTCCCTTAATAGGGTTTAATGACACAAATCTATTCTTGAGATGTCCTTGAGATCCAGGTGAGATAGACTCAATGCTGTATCCTGGCTCTTTGGGACTTGTTCTAATGGTCTTCAGTTTCAACTTGTACTTACACATCATTCTCTGGCCTGGTTTGAGCTGCTAAGATTGAGCTCAGTTGTCTCTTCCCACATATGTTGTCAATTGGTTTCTGTGTATTCGAGCTAGGGAAGCCTGTTTAATGTGCTATAAACAAGCTGTTGATCTTGCACAATTCAATCATGTGATTTCTAGTTTCATTTCTTTCACCAGGATCACATTTTTCTGCTACTGTACCTTTCTCTGTTTCAAGCTTTTGCATTGCAGTCACCAATAATTATCATTGTATCTTGATTGCATGTTTGAACAATTTCCTACCAAAGTTGTTGGTCGAAGTCTTTAATTTTGGCATTGCTAGCTTTAGTGGTTGATGTATAAGTTGGAGTAAAAATTGTATTGATTGGATTTCCTTGAATATGAGTAGATATAATTCTATCAGATAGAATTTTACTTCAAGGTGGATCTTGATTGTGTCATTCTTGCATACTACAACATGTACTTTTCTGATTCAAGTGACCAATAGTAGTCCACTAATGCCCAGGATAGCTATTTTTATGTGTTCTATTTCAACATGAGAGCAGTTCCAGTTTTCCTATAGTCATACTGTGTGCATTCCAAGTTCTGATTGAGAATAGATTTTTGTATCTGTTCTCATTCTGACTTGGGTCCCATCAGCGAGTGAATGACCTGAAGGCTTTTCTCCCACAGGCGTCACTCCCTGCTCTACTTTGAGAAGGTAGCTTTTCCTGAGGCAGATTTTGCTGTGCCTTCTGGCCTGAGAGGCCCACCTTCGGCACTCTCTCTAATGGCCTGCTGCCGTTTATTAGTCCTTTCATATCTAATGATGTTTCAGTGATGTCCATAGGGTTTTCAGTGGCTAACCACTCCATCACCGGGGCTTCACCAGATGGTTCCCTCACTGCCACCCAGTTACTGTTCAGGTAGAACTGCCTCTTTGAGTTTCCGTGACTACAACTCCTTATGGGAGTAGAATGCCCTGTCTTTCTCCCATTCAGATGGTTAAGAGGGGTTAAAAAGAGAGTCTAAGCTTGACCAGTTTGGTGGAAGACAAGAAACAGGGTGGAAACATAGAAAAAGAAAGATAAATTGCATAGAGAAAAGATTACTGGAAGCAAATTGTAACATAATAAAACATGTGGACTACATATCCCAGTTGAAAAGAAAAAAAATTGCTTTGTTAGATTTAAGAGCAAATACAAAACAGTATAACTGTAAAATATTTAATACACACACCTCAAGTATGAGAATATGGAAAAATTTGTAAGGAAAAATAGCCCCCAAAGTGGAACAAACAAAGGTAGGCAAATACAAGTAGTTCCTGATTTATGATGAGGGTTCATTTGAAGTACTTGGTTATAGTTTGGTTCTAAGATGAATATCTCATTTTCAAAAACTCCTCTCCAAGTGTACCAGAAAGTAAATTCATGAAGATACAAAAGCCAAACTTGGCATTGAGTAAATGCTGACCCATAGCAATCCCGTTTGAGTTTCTGAGACTAACAAGAGTAGAGAGTCCAGTTTTTCGCCTGTGAAGTTGCTGCTGGTTTCGAACTGCCAACCATATGGATCGCATAGCTGCTACACCACTAGGGCTCCAATGCAGATGTAGTTTGGATAAATTCAACATCTTATCATTGGTTTTCCCTTTTAACCCACTTTTAACTCTAGTTTTTATTATTTTCTGCTATCTTTTGGATTGAGATTTTTCAGTTTTGTTGTGGGGGAAGGTGGGTATGATTCTCTTTATATGAAATCTGGGATCATTAAATCTATAGAGACTCTTAACTAGATAAGTAGTTTTTGGGGTTATTGTACGGGAGGTTGGAGGCAAATGGAGAGCTAATAGTAATGAGTACAAAAGTGATGAAAGCGTTCAAAAAATTGTGTTGATGAATGTACAACTCTTAAATATACTCAAATCATTGAAATTGTATGGCACATGAACTAAATGTCTTTAAAAAAATCTGACTTTGGGGGATAGAAATATTCTACACTGAATTAAAGCTTAAATTCTGACTCCCTGGTTTGCAAAAGATTGTGGAAGGCAGTGACAGCCCAAAGTCAATTTACAGAATCCCTGCAGAGATTCAGCCTCCATTTAATGCTTTCTGCTCATTAACCAAGGATGTAGGATAGTCTTGCCCCCAGACAGACAGAGTCCCTTGCATTGCCTGCACCTTCTCTGACCAGCCCAGGAAGGGACAGTCTCTCAGGGACTTTTGTAGGTGTGCCCTTGAAGGGAGGTCACCGTTCTGAGGACAGCACAGGTGTTGGTTGCGTAGTCATGAGCCATTTCCTTTTGAAAACTTAGTATCTCAACAAACCTTTGGATGTCATTTTAACTTTGTGTTAATGACCTCTGTCCAGATGTTGTGTCTGTGTCTCTGTGTTTGAATGTTTTAGGGGACAGATGAGACGTTTGTGTTTGTGTTAGTGTTAGTCTCTTTCAAGACTTAATAAATGTTCTCTAAGTTATATTTGAGATGGAATATATGTTATAATCTAAAACAGAGCTAATATTAAAATTTGAATAAAACTCCAGTGAACATTCTCCCAAATCATAGACTTATGGGAATATGGCTTCACCTAAAATACATTTTTAGATGGATCAATGATTTTAAAGGATCAGGAAGACCTCAAAGATAAGCAAAGAAGGGAGGTTTGTTAACTGTGGCTGATTTTCAGAAATCAGTGGAAGAACACTGCAAGTAATTGGGATCCCACATGGCTCAGGATTTTTTTTTTGGGGGGGGGGGGGCGCATCACTGCTCTCCAGTGGTGGGAGGAGGAGGCCCAGCCCCACTGCTGGAATTGAACCTCCGTCCCAGTGGGCCGCAGTCCCGCGCACAACCACTATGCCACCGGGGCTCAGCCCCTATGGCTCAGGATTTTACATTTTAATCGAACTTCTTGGTCTCAGCTTGAAGGGTTCCTGAAGGGTTGCACCATCATCAACTAATTCAAAGAACTAATTTCCATCATTCTTGCAAGCAAGACTGAAGCTGTGTTGGGGAACAGAAGAGACCTCATCCAGAATATAATTGAAAGAGGACATTTAAACATTCTGACTTAAAAGAGACAGATGACAGAGGATTCACAATGGAGACTTGAGATAAATATGACATGGGTGGAGGCAAAGGAAACTGTCACAAGAGTGTGATTGGTGGCAGATCAGTAAAGCACAAGTACTGGTGAGACTATAGAAGTAAGAGCAGACCGTGATCGGATACACACCTCATTAGTGTAGAGGGACTTACAAGATAGGTCCAAGGCCTTCCAACTAAGGCAGGCAGGGCCAAACTTTTAGGGTACAACTCTTGACTTTGCAACCCCTATACGGTCCCTAGAATAGTGACCTCCATCAAGGACATACCAAAACAAGCCCCCCCTTCACCCCCAAGAGAGAGGCTGGTTCTCCCTGGCTAGCCAGCGGGATGGAGACTATCCAAGGCATTTTGTCCTATCTGATTGCAAGATTATCTATATCACTGATGAATGAGCAGAAAGCATTCAATCGAATCGTATCTCTTAGGGATTCTACTTAAGGACTTTGGGTTGTCACTGCCTTTCACAACCTTTTGCATACCAGGGTGTCAGAATTTAAGCTGTAATGCAAAGCTTGCTAGTACTATTTTTTGGCATGAGTCATGAGTTCTGAGTCTTAATATTTTTCCATGTGATGAAGAGACCAGGGTGCAGTAAAAACCTGTGGGTTTCAAGGGGATCTGCTGAAATAGTTTAGACAGGTCAGTTTGGAAAGTTATGGCAATAGTTTTTCCAGGATCACCAAGGGGTTGATGATTAAGGAAATTTATTAGGAAGATGTTTTAAGAAATTAAAGACTTCATTGGTGAGGACAAGTCCAAGAAAACCGTCAAGACAGTGTATATGCTCCTTCTTCAAAGGTAGCAAGACTTTCCTTGGGAAACCTTACATCATCATCTAGCCTACAAGCTAGATGTTGCCCCTTTAACCTTTTTTTTTTTTCAATCATTTTAATGGGGGCTCATACAACTCTTACCTTGATCAATATATATATATATATATATATATATATATCAATTGTATGGAGACCACATTTGTACAATTATTGCCATCATCATTCTTGAAACATCCTCCTTCTATTTTGGCCCTTTGTATCAGCTCATCATATTTCCCCTCCCTCTCCACTCTCCTTTCCTCATGAACTTTTAATAGTTTCCAAATTATTATTTTGTCATATTGTACACTGTCCGATGTGCCCTTTCACCCACTTCCCTGTTGTCCATACTCCAGGGAGGAGGTTATATGTAGATTCCTGCAATTGGTTCACATTTTCTACTCCACCTTCCCTCCACCCTCCTGTTATCACCACTCTCACTACTGGTCCTGAAGGGATCACCTGCCCTAAATTACCCCTGTTTCCAGCTCTAGTGTACATCACTTTGTCTAGACGGATTTGTAAGGTAGAATTGGGATCATGATGGTGGGAGGAAGCATTTAAGAACTAGAGGAAAGTTGCATATTTCATTGTCGCTACACTGTACCTTGACTGGCTCATCTCCACCCTCCAAGCTCTCTATAAGAGGATGTTGCTTCACCTACTGATGGGCACTGGGTCCCCAATCTGTACTTCCCCTCATTTGTAATGATAACATTTTTAGTTCTTGATGCCTGATACCTGACCCCTTTGACACCTTGTGGTCACACAGGCCAGCGTGCTCCTTTCCATTTGGGCTTTGTTGCTTCTGAGCTAGACAGCTGTTTGTTTACTTTCAAGCCTTGATGACCCCAGACACTCTATCTTTTGATAGCTGGTTACTATTAGCGTTCTTCACCACCTTTGCTTATGCACACATTTGTTTTCAGCAATCATATCAGGAAGGTGGGCACACAGTGATAAGATTTTTAGTCCTTCGAAGCCGGATAGCCTCACCCATTGACAACTCGTGGTTATATAGGCTGATGTACTTCTTTCATGTGGGCTTTGTTGCTTCTGAGCTAGATGGCCACTTGTTTATCTTCAAGCCTTTAAGACCCCAGATGCTATATCTTTTGATAGCCAGGCACCATAAGCTTTCTTCACCACTTTTACTTACGCACACATTTTTCTTCAGTGATCCTGTCGGCCCCTTTAACCTTTTTATTCCTAGAACTCAGAAGACATTTAAAGAGAGCACAATCTGAGTACTTTGAGGTTGCCCAAATTGCTACTTTGATGTAGTATAAAGAGAAGAGTGCAGAATTCTCTCAGAAAACTTTTTTTTTTTGGGGGGGGGGACATCACTGCCCTCAGGTGGTGGAGGTAGGAGGCCCAGCCTTTGCTCTGTGGAGCCGGAATCGAACCTCCATCCCAGTGGGCCGCAGTCCCACGCACAACCACTATATCACTGGGGCTCAGCCCCCTCAGAAAACTTTAGAGCGACAGAAGCATCACCATTCCATGCAAATAGGCCTGCATGAGAGAGTATATAAAGAAATAATTCTAAAATTAGATATTTTTTTCTAATACATTTTTCTATGATTTTGTAGTAATATTTTTTACATCACACTGAAAACTCAATACAATTGATTTGTCTCTGTCTCATAGCCATCCTATAGGACAGGGTAGAACTGCCCCAGTGGTTTCTGAGACTGTAATTCTTTTTAGGAGTAGAGAGCCTCGTCTTTTTCCAGTGGAGCAGCTTGTGATTTTGAACAGCTGACCTTGCAGTTAGCTCAAATATGTAACTTGCTACACCACTAGAGGTCCTTGTATAAATTTACAGATAATAGTTTGATGCAGACATACAAGGAGGTATTCCCCCCCCCCAAAAAAAAATTCTTTTTCAAAGCTATGTATTTAATTTTGGGGGGGGAGTTTGGGGGGGCATCACTGCTTTCCAGTGGTGGGAGTAGGAGGCCCAGCCCCACTGCTGGAATTGAACCTCTGTCCCAGTGGGCCGCAGTCCCGCGCACAATCGCTACGCCACCGGGGCTCAGCCCTTTAATTTTTTTTAAAAAACAAAACTACTTATCACCTTCAAAGGACTCTCCATTACACTTAATACATTTGTCAAATCTGCTATTCCATTCTTGGAAAACACTTTTCAAACTCATCTGTTTGGATAGCTGATAGCACCTCTCTCTTTTTTTCTTTCAACTTTTTTTTTACATTGTCAGATTGCTGTTCTTTCATGTCCCTCTTCATTTGTGGAAACAAAAAGAAGGTATACAGGGTGAGGTTAGGTGCGTGAAAAAAAAAAAAATCCTCCCCCCCCCAAAAAAAAAAACAAAACTGGTGTATTGAAATGGCTGCGTGAGCAAGTGCATTGTCTTGGGGGAAAAAGCAGTCCCCTTCCTGCCACAAATCATGCTTCTTTGTCACACACTGTTACACAAGTTTTTCAGAACCTCTAAATAGGAAGCTTGGTTGGCAGTCTGATCTGTTGGGACATACTTTCCAAATGCACTGCAGGTTGACATTTCTGCCCGTCCAGGAAATTAACAGATGTCCAGAATGAGGTTTGTCATCAGTTGACATTTCACCTTTTTTGAAATAAGAAAACTATTCATACACTTGCGTTTTAACCACAAAAGTTGTCCTTACAAGTTGTGTTCAACATCACAACAGTTTCTGTGGCATTTTTCCTGAATAGAAAACAGAATTTCATAGCCACATGCTTTTTTCTTAAATTGACAATCACAAAAAACAAGGCTTGAGAGAAGCTGCTTTACCAAAAAATTCACTGTGACCAGACATAACCTTCTCACATGATGCCACTGGGTACGCTAACTGCACTAACTCAGTGTGGTGCTTGATGCTTGCCTAGCAGGGAAAAGTGTGCACTACAATAGCTCTGCTTCATCCAGCAAAAGCTTTTTTCCTTTTTGGGGGGTATGTGGTGGTGGGGTGGGGGAGAGTTTCATCCTCATACATAGCTTCACATGCTTCATTTTGATGTACTATGATGGCTTGTGTGTTGCTGTGTTACTGGAAGCTATGCTGCCAGTCTCTTAAATACCAGCAGGATCACTCACAGTGGCTTCTATTCTTCCTTTCCCTCATTATTTCTTTCTTCAGAATTTCTTCCTTCCCAAAATTCATTAAATCCTCATCTAGAATATGAAGTTTTAAATTCAGCGTACTTGATACATGAACAGTTTCCTCACTGTCTATGATACTATCTTGATGTTTAGTGCATGTTCACATGACTCAGGAGTTTTATTTTTCATATCTCCATGAATTTTCCAGAAACTGCTGAGCCCCGGTGGCGTAGTGGTTGTGCGCGGGACTGAGGCCCACTGGGATGGAGGTTCAATTCCGGCTCCCAGGAGCAAAGGCTGGGCCTCCTACTCCCACCACCTGAGGGCAATGATGCCTAAAAATAAAAAAATAAATAAATAAAAAAAAATAAAAAAAGAAGAATTTTCCAGAAACTTTCTGCCAAGAAGATACAGTATTCCAGGGCTGAGACCCGGTGGCGTAGTGGTTGTGCGCGGGACTGCGGCCCAATGGGACGGAGGTTCGGTTCCAGCAGTGGGGCTGGGTCTCCTACTCCCACTGCCGGAGAGCAGTGATGCCCAAAAACAAACAAACAAACAAAAAGATACAGTATTCCAGAAATACTGATGGTCTTAAGAGTTGGTTTTTTTGTTTTGTTTTGGTTTGTTTTTGGGGGGGCATCACTGCCCTGTGGTGGTCGTGGGAGCTATCCAGACTTGCTCCTGGAGAGCTGCTGCTGGATTTGAACCCGTGGACCGCAGTCCCACACTCAACCACTACACCACTGGGGCTCAGCCCAAGAGTTGTTTGTTATAACTGAAACATGCCTAATTTAAGACTACCTTTATTAACTGAGATGTATGTAGCAGAAAACAATATTAACCAGAAAATACGTTATGGTAAAAAGTATGTGTAGGTATGAGGATTTCTACATAATTGTATTATTTTCCCAGATAAAAAAATTATGCCCACTCTTGGTAAAGTGATATTTACTGCAGTCTTTATGATTATTTTAACCATAATATTGAGTATAATTTGAAAATCTGCAAAGGTGCATGAGAATATGTATAGTTAAGAGAAAAAAATGGGGAGAGAGGCCAGACAACAGAATAGTGGGTGAAGGGAGCGGTCTGTGTATGGCGTGAAAAAATAGTAATAGAAAGAAAATGTTTTGAAAATGATGGCAGCAAATGTACAAATGTGCTTGACACCAAGGATGTTTGTATGAATTATGATCAGAGTGATACAAGCCTTCAGTAAAATGATTTATTAAAAATGGCACTAGATTCACAATTGGCTCAGATGTTGGAATTAGCAGATAGAGGATTTATTTCTTATAAAGAAACTACAGAAATAGAGAAAAGATGAGAAAAAGTGAATAGAGGGGAGACTATCAATAGAAAAATGAGATCCCTTTTTATAAAAAGGGGGGTACAAGTAGACATTCTAAAACCAAAACTAATCCCACTACCGTTAATTCCTGGAAAAATAACATAGTCTCACTGGGCTCCGCTTTTCACCATAATAAATAAGCAAATGAAAATAAATTATGAAGGAAACCACTAGATCACTGCCAGAAAGTATCAAGCTTAGGAAATAGGCTGCTGGACCTGGAAATTGGAGTACAGCTACCCACCACCTTTTGTAAGTTGATTTTATGCCACTTTGCTCTTACCAAAGATTTGCATTAGTCCCTGTTTTCCAAAACTGAAAGAAATTGGAAGAGGATTTTTTTATCTTCTGAAAAAGGGAAACGTGTAAAACTAGGCTTGAGCAATTATCTTGAATTACAATGATCCTTAAAGAGACAGCAGTTTGAGTGGTGTCGCTGAGCTCCTTCCCCTGGAACTACACTTGATCTTGGCGGCATCAAACTGAGAACATTGACTTGAGTCTGTGAACTCTATATGTCAGGGTGTTTTCTGCTATGATTTGGAAGATTATTTTGTGGACTGGAACTGCAAAAAAAATTTTCCCATGTACATTAATGGTTAATTGTTTATATTAATTTAGAAAGTTTGGGCTTAGGTAAGTCATTAAAGGAATGCTGTACCTTCTTCCAGGTAATGGAGGGAATTTGTATCAAAGAAGTCATCATATAAAGGATGAGAGTCAGCAAGAGAAAAAGCCTAGGAAGAGCCTTTCAGATCAAAAGCTCAGTAATCACAAAGGCTGAAAGGCAGGAAATAGTTGATAGTTAAAGAACCAGGAGGTTCGTGTAGGTAACTTTGCTTGGGGAAGGGGAACAATAGTAGCAAATGTGTTTGGAGAGTTTATTAGGAGTTAGTGATAAAGGGCCTGCAGGACAATGGGAACCCACTTACTTTTTTTTTTTTTTTCCAAACTCTAAGGTGCATTGGTAAGGTTCCCAGAGTGTTTCATCAGTTTACGCTCAACGACTCTTGGACATTTTGTTACATCTTTGATTGCAATCCTGTCAATATAACATCTATTCACTTCATCCCGCCTCCTTTCCTAACACTTCTGAACATTGTCCCTGTAAATGCTCCCTTGGTTCCAAATAGTCAGTTCTTCCGAGGTGTTATTAATAACACACATCGACAGTGTTACCTGTCCCCTTGTAGACACACTTGTGTACTGTTTTGCTCAAGTTGTAGTCTCAGTGGTTCCCACCAGATTATATTCAACCAGCAAACCTGTACCCTTTCATGATTTTTGAGTTCCACGTTTCTCTGGCTGCCCCATAATGCTCCACCACCTCTCTGCATAGCTTTGCAGCAGAGGTAAATGATGTTTGGTGCCATTGAGTTGGTTCTGACTTGTAGCCAACCTGTGTACAGCAGAACGAAGAACTACTTGATTTTTGGCCGTCTTCACAATTATTGCTACTTCAGGCTATTGATGCAGCCACTGTCAATGAATCTCATTGAGGGTTTTACCCTTTTTCACGGACCCTCTACTTTACCACACTTGATGTCTTTTTCTAGGGACTGGCCTCTCCTAATAACATTTCCAAAGTACATGAAGCAAAATCTTGCTATCTTTGCTTCTAAGGAGCATTTTGGCTATAATTCATCCAAGACAGGTTAGTTTGTTGCTCTGGCAGTGCACAGTGTTCTCTGCCAGCAAAAGAATTCAAATACATTTCTTTTCTAGCTTCCGTATTCATTGTCCAGCTTTCACATTCATAGGATGTCATTCAAAATTCCCATGGCTTGAGTCAGGGGCACCTTGGTCCTCTATGACATCCTCGCTCTTCAATAGCTTAAAGAAATCTTATGCAGCAGCTTCTTCTCTGTCCTTTAACCCTTTCTGAACTTTGTCCTTGGGTAAATACTTCTCCTTTTTGATTCTACATATCAATATCCTCTTTCAAACCTGTGTGTGTGTCTGCGTGTCTGTGTGTGTATGTAAGTGAGAGAGAGAGAGAGAGAGAGAATGAACTCCCTCTTGCTCCTACATCTGCTAAGCATGCTTCTCTATTTACACATCTACTCATAGAGCACTATTATTACAGTATTATGCATGCAACAGTATTTAGTTTCCTTTTTTCCTTATCTCTTGCCCTCTTCTCGTTGTTGTCCTTTGCCAGCCTCCCTCTTACTGTATAGGGCCCTCTCCTTCATCCCAGTTAGTGAAATCTCCTTGACCTGCTCTTTGTTTGAAAGTTATTTAGCTGCACTATTCCTTGCATTACTTTGTAATTGTTTCCATTATTAATTAGTATCTCTTGTTATTTTCAGTCTTGGAAATTTTGTTTGTTTGTTTTTTTGGGCATCACTGGCTCTGGTGGTCATGGGAGCTACCCAGTGCTGCTCTTGAGAGCCGCTGCTGGATTTGAACCGCCAAGCCCGGAGGCCACAGTCCCGCACTCAACCACTTACGGCCCCCGGGGCTCAGCCTGGAAGTTGTTTTATTTTGTATATTGTTATATCTGAGCTGACTTCTGGTTGGGATCTTCATGAATGTTAGTCTTAGATTGTTGTTTGCCAATGTTGGCTTGCTGTCTAAAGAACTGCCTTAATCTTACTTAGAAGGTTGGTCTGGTTTTTACGAATTCCTTAAATTTCAGTTTCTCTGGTACTGTCCTAATTTTTCCATTTTATTTACAGTCTTGCTGAGTATATGATTCTTGATTGGCAGTTGTTTTCTTTAAGTTTTATATGTGCCATCCCTCAGCCTTTGTGTCTGCATGGAAGTTTTTGCAAGAAACAGCTTATCTTATTGATTCTCCTTTGTAGATAACTTGGCCTTTTTTCCAGAGTTGCTCCTGGAATTTTTCCCTTTTGCTTGGTTTTGGAAAGTTTGCTTTTGTTATATCTTGGTGATTTTCTTTCGGGTTTTAGCTTCTTGGGAGTTTGTTCAGCTTCTTGAATGTTTTCTCTTTTCATGATGTTAACGAAGTTTTCTTCTAACAGCTCTTCAACAGTTTTCTGTGTACTTGCTTTTCTCTAATTACAGTCACACGTAATGTATTCTTCTTAGGCCCCACAGACTAGTTCGTAGCCTTTCTTTGAATTTTGATTTTTCTTCCTTTTTTTTTTCCCCCACATGTTCCTCTAGCAGTTTCGCAAAGTTGGTGTTGCTGCCTTCTGGGGGAATAATCCAGTAGGACTACAAAGCTAGATATCTATACTTTATCCTGGATTATGGGTTGTAGTACAAAGATTTTAATTGCCAGGAGGTGCTGAGTAATTTTCTTTCTTTTCTTCCAGAAAAGGAAGCAGTAGTCAAATACATTTGGGGACCTATAGTCTTCAGTGTCGTTGAGTTAATGCTGACTCACAGTGACTGTATAATACAGTGTGTTTCTGAGGCTGTGAACTTTTAAAGGAGGCAAAAGCTGCATCCTGCTATGGACTGGCCTCTGATTTTGAACTGCCACCCTTGGGGTTAGCCGTTCAATGTCTAACCACTACACTGTGCTCTAGCAGAGTAATTTGAAAAAGTTTGTATTCAAGCTCACTAGTTCAGCCTTCTACTTATTAAATTTAACTCTCGTCTTTTTAATGTGTTATCTAGTTCTGACATTTGAGCATTAATCTTTTGGATTTTTATGGTTTCAAGTGTTCTTCATTTATTATTGTTTGCTTTTTTTTAGGTCAAACCAGCATACATTTATTGAACATTTTATATGTGTCAGGCACAGTTCTAGTACAGTTCCTGCTTTACACACACATACACACTATTTTATTGGGAGTTAATACAGATAGTCATATTTTCTTAGGCCAAACTAGCATACATTTATTGAGCATCTATTTAATAATGTGTCAGGTACAATTCTAGTAGTTTCTGCTTCACACATACCATTTTACTGGGAGCTAATATAGATATCACATTTTTTTAGGTCAAACTAGCATACATTTATTGAGCATCTATTTACTGTGTATCAGGCACAGTTCTAGCACAGTTTCTGCTTTATAGTCACACACACACCATTTTATTGGGAGCTAGTACAGATATCATATTGTACTATCGTCAGTCGTGCCAAGCAGTATTGTACAATTGCTACCACAGTCAGTTTCAAAAGATTCTCTTCCTCCTGAACTCTTTGACAGCAACTTTCTTTTACGACCCTTCCAACCTGTACTGCTCCCCTTGCTACCTCTGTAGGTTAGTCAATCCTGAATTTCATGTTCTGAAAAACATAAAGCAAAAATGCAAGAGTCACCCCCAGTGACAAAATACAACTGAGATAAACCCCAATATGAAGAACAACAATACAAACCCACAGAAAATGTTGAAAGCCAGATCAGGCCAAACATGCATCAGAGTGGGGATCAACTGACAAGATTGGTTGATTGGTTGGTTCTCATTTTAATCTCCTGAAGTCATCTCTCCAGTGCACTCTGTTTGGTAACCAGCTTCTTCCCATGCCTCTATTATGGTTAGAGGGGACACACCGGAGGCTTATTTCCTAGGTAGATCTCAAATGTATCTTGGGCTCCCACTGTCATCCATAGCCTTCTGCGAACCAGAATCTCACACTTTAGGCTCTGATACTGTTTACTTCTTTAATTTAGGATTATATGATTTACAATCCTTCCATCGCTGATGTTGGTGTGCTTCTTCCATTTGGACATAGTTGACATCTCACTTAGATGAGGTACTTTATTATTGTAGTGTTTCTTATAGAAAGTTTTTCTAAATCTTTTCCTTGATTATGCTTGCAGCATTCCTGATCTTGCTCTCAATCTGTTGAAAGAACCTATCTATCATTTGTTTGTGTTACTTACCAAGTGGGTCTACTGTTGTTCTTCAAAAGGTCTTTTGATTCAATGTTTGGTTGCTTGTCCGAAACCCCTCGTCTGGTTTCTTTGTTGAATTGAAATTGTTGTCTCTGAGACACTGTCTTGGTGGTGTATTTGTGTTGAGGGGGTGCACATCCACCTATCTCCTGGTGGATGTAAAGTGAGTTCTCTGTTTGCTGTTCGTGTAGCACAGCTGAGGGTGGGTTTGGTTGATGCTGTCTGCTGTTTATTATTGATCAGGCAATACAGGAGTGCAGAGTGGTCCTCCCCCAGAAAATGTGACTACAGGAGGTGTGACTGGAACTGCAGGCATTCTGTGGGCACACAAGGCTCCTGTGGGTAGGACTAGAAAACTTTAAAGAGAGAAAAGAAGGAAAAACAACTAATAATTTTAAAAAAGAGAGAAAGAACAAGCCAGAGAAAGCAGATAGACAGCTGCAGGAAGAAAAGAAAAAAGGATTAACTAGAAAGAAAAAAAGGAAAATAAAAATAATGCAAGAGATAAAAAATACATAATTAGCAACACTAGGCAAAGCTAAGAAAGAATAAGGGAAGAGAAAGAGAAATAGAAGAGAGGAAAGCAAAGAAGATATATGGGAAAGTAGGGGTGGGGGGGAAATAAAAAAAGTCGGGGGAGGGGTTGTCAGAGTACCAGTATGTGTCAACACCCTTTGCCAGCCAAGAAGCTCATAAGGGGAGGTATAGCCATGGGGCATCCCATTCCAGGTGGAATTCCAGCAAGTCTATGTATCACCTAGGGTCAGGTCAGGGCACCTGTCTGGTCTGTAGATGTACTGGCTTAGACGATTGCAGAGAGGTCAGGGTACTTATTTCTGGAGGGAACTCTCTCTGGTCCAGAGGGCAGCCGAAGACATGGTGGTTGGTTATGGAAATGATTCTTGCTGGTTCAGGAACCTGAAACTGCATGTTGTGCTCGTGTGAGAAGTTGGAGTTCATCCAGGTGCAGTTTATCTTATGCATCCTAGACCTGATCAGCTTTAGGTAGATAAGGGACTGTCCAGGATGGTAACTCTTGGCCACTGGTGGGTGAGGATGAGGGCTGGCCTTGCTCCTGGCAACAGAAGGGTATTGAGGACAGGGGAGGGTTTTCCACCTTTCTCATTGACAGCTACTGGTGTGTCATCAGGCTGTTGTCTTCCTAGAATTCTGTTTGCAAAAGTGCAAGATGGTCTAGCAGTGTTAGGCTGCTAGCCAACAGTTCTCTCTGTCTGTCACCTCTTGCTACATTTGTTTACCTTCTCCTAGTTGGTAATCAATCACTTCTCTGTCCTTTCTTTGAAGCTTGGGGATCAAGGATTATCACTCATGTTTGTTTCATTTGTTTTCTCTTGTCTTTGTTGTAGATGGTCTATGTAGTATGCCTTCCTATTTCTTCCTGGGCACTGCCTCCATTGTTTTTAGTGAGAAGAGGGAGAGATAAGGTCAGTGCATGATTCTGCTGTTTACTGTGTAGAGACTTCACGGTTTAAAAATGACCTAAACTTGCTGAGTTGGTTTGAATTCACCATGAGCCTATAGGACAGAGTAGAACCACCTCCTGGCATTTTCTAGGTTGTAATGTTTATGGAAGCAGTGCCACATCTTTTTCATATGGAACAACGGATTGGGTTTCACCTGCCAGCCTGTTTGTTAACAGCTGTATGTGTAGTCACTGTTCATCCCTGAGTGAACTCTAGGAGCAAGAACAGAAGCAGCTAAGTAAGCTAGGCGTGAGAAGTGGCAGATGACTGAGCATTAGTAAGATGTGTGTGTTCTAATTGTAGTAGAAAATCTCTAGAGATTATTCCTTATCAATGTTTCAGTGAGATTTAGTTCTACATCCTTGTACCTTCATCGGCATTGTTTTTCGAGACATTGTCTTAAGAAACTGAGTGGGTGTTTGCTTTCTTTTTCCCCTTTTGTGCTTGAAATACTTTGTTCAGGAAGGAAAATTCAGGCTATTAGACATAAATGGCATTTTTGTCTTATTCCAGTAAAATGAGAACATTTAATGGAATAAAGTATTTTTAACTCATTTTTGACTTAATTGGTCTCCATTGGAATATTACTTTCTGGGGCTGACCCCCAGTGGCGTAGTGGTTGTGTGAGGGACTGCAGCCCACTGGGATGGAGGTTCAGTTCCAGCAGCGACTCCACAGGAGCAAAGGCTGGGCCTCTTACTTCTACCACCAGAGGGCAGTGATGCCCCCCCCCCAAAGCAAACAAAAAAAGAATATTTCTTTCTGTCCTGAATTTTGTTCATTTGTAAGTTAGTGGCACTAGCAGTCTTACATTAAATATAGTTCGTGTCCACATAACTGAAAATAATTGGTCTTGGGGGTATAGCAGGAGAGATTGGAAAATGGAGAGTGTAGTAGTTACATAATTTGGTGTAAACTTGAAAAAAAAAGTAAAGTTGAAGTATAGAGGCAGAATCTAGTCTGTCAATCTGGTCACAGCCTGAGGTGCTCCTTAGGGGCATGGCCTCCTCATGAGGAGGGTCCTGGAACCTGGCTCTCTCCCTCTACCTGCCCCATGCCAGCGAGCCATGCTGAGACCTGAGAGAGCCAGTGATGCTGCCACCCTGCCATCGGAGTCACAAGATTCTGCACCCACCAGCCTGGGGTTTTCCTGCCTTCTGCATCGTAGCATATGGCTGCATAAATACGGACTTGAACTGGACTAGGCTGGGATTTTTATTGAGGACTCATACAGCTATAATCATAATATATGCATACATACTTTGTGTCAGTATTTTCATCTTTATTGGGGGGTTGGGGACTCATACAGATCTTATCACAATCCATACAGATATCCATTGTGTCAAGCACATTTGTACATTTGTTGCCATCATCAGACTCAAAACATTTGCTTTTTACTTGAGCCCTTGGTATCAGCTCCTCATTTCCCTCCTCCCTCTCCTAAATGAGCTGGGATGTTTTATGGATGCTTAATTCTTGATATAAAGCTCTCTCTTACACACACACGCACACACAATTCTTCACACTCTGATTTTTGAGTTTTTAGTATGAAAATTTTCAACATACAAAAGGAGAGAGCAGCTGAGCCCCAATGGCGTAAGTGGTTGAGTATGGGACTGCGGCCCACAGTTTTGGAGGTTCAACTCCAGCGGCAGCTTTCAGGAGCAGCACTGGGTAGCTCCCACGACCACCAGAGGGTGTGATGCCCCCCCCCCCCAAAAAAGGAGAGAGCATAGTATAATAATTCATCTCATTGTCAACAACAGCTTACTGTTTCATCTGCATCTCTGAATTTTGAAGAAAATGTCATTCATAAAATCTCTGTACAGATAGGAACTGGAAACATGGGAAATCCAGGACAGATGATCCCTTTAGGACCAGTGGTGAGAGTGGCGATACCAGGAGGGTAGAGGGAAGGTAGGCTAGAAAGGGGGAACTGATTATAAGAATCTACATTTAGGGCTGAGCCCCGGTGGCGTAATGGTTGTGCGCGGGACTGTGGCCCACTGGGATGGAGGTTCAATTCCGGCTCCTAAGAGCAAAGGCTGGGCCTCCTACTCCCACCACCTGAGGGCAGTGATGCTTAAAAAAAAAAAAAAGAATCTACATTTAACCTCCTTCCTAGGGTATGGACAATAAGGAAGTAGGTGAAGGGACATATTGGGTAGTGTACAATATGAAAAAATAATTTTAAAATTATCAAGGGTTCATGAGGGAAGGGAAACGGGGAGAGGGGAAAAATGAGCTGGTACTAAGGCTTAAGTCGAAAGTAAATGTTTTGAGAGTGATGATGACAGTAAGTATATAAATGTGCTTGGCATACAATGGTTGTATATGGATTGTGATAAGAGTTGTATCGGCTCCCCAATAAAATGATTTTTAAAAAATCTCTGTATATGACTAAAAGGTAAGAATGTTTCTACATTTTAGTGTTTTGTTTCATTCTTCCAGAGCATATAAATAGATACACATGTATTGGCTTGTTTCTGAGAGTCTTATGATTTTTGCACCAATGTTTACTATATATTCAATTCATACCTTTGCTTAAAATAACGCCTCTTCGTTTGGATGATAAATTATTTGTTCACCTTGTATACAGAAAGGAATCTGTTTCTCAGTGAATGGTAAGTAAAATGTTTAATGGTCCCTTCAGGATTGAGTACTTTTCTAATAGTTTGTTACTTTCCTATATCCTTTTCTATCAGGAGAGTGCTTTCTGGAATTCATTATTTCAGGAAATGAGATACTGACATACAATGCTGCTACCCAGTCAGAGAGAAAGGATCCGGAACATATGGTAAGGCCGGACTAAAGCTCTGACTGCACCATCTTCTTTTGCGTTCACCTCTTTCTCGGTTAAAATTTTATAATAATCAAGTACAGAGAATATTCTTTCTGGAAGCTAACAGATTTGTTAGACATATTGTTCTACATTTTTCTGGATATCCAATCATCTCTTATCCTAGTATAGTGAAAGAAAAAAATTGCGTAGAGCCCATTTTTGACTCTTAGAGACCCGACGGGGCAGCCTCGACAGCCGCTTTGTGTTTCTGAGGTGATAAATCTTTCCTGGACAAGAAAGCCTCACCTTACTCCTGTGGTGCGCGCTCCCTGCTGACTTTGTGAGTAGCAGCCCGACTCGCAATCCACTCCTCTGCCACGCTTCCTTTTTCAAGTGTAGATTTTTCAACTTTCAGCTTTTCCAGGATAAATATTAGAGAAAAGAACAAAAAACAAAAACTACCCGCTGACATTGAGTTGATTCCAACTTGCTGGGACCCTATAGGGAACTGCCGCTGTGGGTTTCTTACCTTTATGACCGTACAAAGACGTTGGTTGACACTGGACCATGTAGCCCGCGACTACCAAGGACTCAAGATAAATGCTACTTTGTGGGTTTTTTTTTTTTGCTTTCTTTACGGCTTAGTCAAGTGGAGTCCTGTGGCATGGTGATTTTGTGTAGGGCTGCTACCCACAAAGTCCATCGTTCTAAATCCCCAACTACTCTTTGGGAGGTAGATGGGACTTTCAATTCCCATGAAGCTTGGTAGCTTTGGGAACTCACAGGGGTAGTTCTACCCTGCTGTATATGGTCCCTATGAGTTGACAGTGATTTGATAGCAGTTAGCGTTTTTTTTTTTTTCAAAATCACTTGTTCTTCTTAATCAGACCTTTTATTAACCTTGTTATCAGCCGTTTATTTTTACTTAAAGGGAAGCAGTGTAGCAAGTTTTAAGTACATCCTTAACAAAAGTAGAAACTGGAAAGAGTGATTGGCTGCCTGTAAAGTATTATTTATTTTGTACTGCCGTTTTAGAGGCCCATTTGCTCTTTGTTGATGTCTCATCTTTTATATGGTTATAGATGATTGTACACTCAATTCTTTCTGTTATCCTTAGATATGTTAAGTGTGTGCCGAATGCTCTTTGAAAGAAATGAATGATAGAAATGGGAAGTATGCTTTGGCACCGATAATTATGAATTCTAGATCTATTGCGTTTGAGGTCAAAACAAGTAGGAACCTTCTGTAGGCTCTGGTGAGGTAAGAAAATTTGAGAACGCTCTTTTTGGAAAACTAGAGTAGAAAGGCTGTTAGTGGCCTCAAGTATTTTTGTAGATGCACAGTGCATCTTTGTCTTGATCTTGATGCATTTATCTGTGCCTCCATTTTAGAAGATTAGGGAACTGAGGCACAAGGTCTGCTAGCCATTCTTGCTCCAACATATAAGAAATAATGTTTCTAGGTATAGGATTTTAGCTGAAAGAAGAAATGCATGATGATTGCTAATGAGATAATGAAGAGGTTCGCCATAAGTAATTGTTTAAGTATCTACTTAGAGTAGAACAACCCTCTAAAAACGGTTTCTCTCTTTCTCTTTCAACTTGATCAGCTCAGAGGCTACTTGTGCTACTGGATAAAATCTCAAGTGTTCTCTTCAAACAACTCTTTTCAACTCTTAGTTTAGCAAATTGAATTTATCAGAGTCTTAAGTTTTTTTGTTTTTATTTTAATAGTTCTCAAGAAGACTTGCGTCTTGTGAATGAATATAACTATTGAGATTGGACAAGAAGGCATTTCTCTTAAAGATGATACCCAGAGTCAATATTAACAAATTATTATAAACGTCTGTGTCCTCTCTAGTTTAACCATCATCTTATAGGGCTTTAATGCTACTGTAGATCCAGTTAAATAGGAGAAGGATGTGTATGTTTGTCAAACATGAAGTTGTTTTTATACACCTACTCTCACCCATTGTTTATTAACCATAGCTAAAATACCTCTGCTAAACAAAATCCACATTGGACTTAAAATGCTCTGGGACATGGATACAGTCGTTTCATCTTACAGAGTTTACAGATGTAGCCATGTACTGGAGAGTTTGTTTTGAGTATAATCTCTTTAAGACTGATACGGTTCTCTCTCTTTTTCAGGCCTGGTCGGTGATAATGACTGCGAAATAAGAGGCTGACATTAATACTAGTCTAACAAATCACGCTGTAATCGTGAATATCAACTATGCATCTTTGTTGGCCAGCAAAACCAGGGAAGCAGAGCAATGGCAGTTGAAAAAGACACTCTGATATCAAGATGTTTTTCCTGGGTTTGTTCCTCAGAGACCTCCTCTTTTTCTCTACAGAAACAATGTGGTACCTTTGACTTTTGGATCAAGATTAAGGACATGTTGTTTGTTCACCAACCAGAGCTAAAAATCTGCTGGAATAGAGTCAGAGACCATTTCAATTACAGCTGAGGAAAATGAAGTTCCCATTTTATATGGTGCCTTGTACAGTAAGAATACTGACTCTTAAGGAAACTTTGTATGCGTAAAAAGAGGTTACCATTTGTCCATTAGCAACTCATGGTTATGGCGAGTGATCCCACGTGACCAGAGGGGGCACAACCACAGAGGAACTCATGACGGGCTATACCATGTTACGGAATGGGGGAGTGGGGAACGGAGGTCAAACCTGTATGTTACGGTTGTCCAACCGCATCCGACTCACTTGGCTCAGTTTTACCCTCGTCATCATCCTGGTGTTCTTTCCCCTCATTGCTCACTATTATCTCACCACTCTGGATGAGGCCGATGAGGCAGGCAAGCGGATTTTTGGCCCCCGGGCTGGTAATGAGCTATGCGAGGTGAAGCACGTGCTGGATTTGTGCCGCATCCGGGAGTCTGTAAGTGAAGAGCTCTTACAGCTGGAGGCCAAACGGCAGGAGCTGAACAGCGAAATCACCAAACTCAATCTGAAAATTGAGGCCTGCAAGAAGAGTATAGAGAATGCCAAGCAGGACTTGCTCCAGCTCAAGAATGTCATTAGCCAGACCGAGCATTCTTACAAAGAGCTGATGGCCCAAAACCAGCCCAAGCTCTCTCTGCCCATCCGGTTGCTCCCAGAGAAGGATGATGCTGGCCTACCCCCTCCAAAGGTGATCCGGGGTTGTCGGCTGCACAACTGTTTTGATTATTCTCGTTGCCCTCTCACCTCTGGCTTTCCAGTCTATGTTTATGACAGTGACCAGTTTGCCTTTGGCAACTACCTGGATCCCTTGGTCAAGCAGTCCTTTCAGGCTACAGCACGAGCCAACATTTATGTTACAGAAAATGCCGACATTGCCTGCCTCTATGTGATATTAGTGGGAGAAATGCAGGAACCGGTAGTACTGCGACCCAATGAGCTTGAGAAACAGCTGTCTTCTCTCCCCCACTGGCGGACGGATGGACACAACCATGTCATCATCAATCTGTCGCGAAAGTCGGATACACAGAATTTACTCTATAATGTCAGCACCGGCCGTGCCATGGTGGCCCAGTCCACTTTCTATGCGGCCCAGTACAGACCTGGCTTTGACTTGGTAGTATCGCCATTAGTCCATGCTATGTCAGAACCCAACTTTATGGAAATTCCACCACAGGTGCCAGTTAAGCGGAAATATCTCTTCACCTTCCAAGGTGAGAAGATTGAGTCGTTGAGATCCAGCCTTCAGGAAGCCCGGTCCTTTGAAGAAGAAATGGAGGGTGACCCCCCAGCTGACTATGATGATCGCATCATCGCCACTCTAAAGGCAGTGCAGGACAGCAAGCTTGATCAGGTCCTGGTAGAATTCACCTGCAAAAACCAGCCCAAGTCGAGTCTGCCTACCGAGTGGGCGCTGTGTGGGGAGCGAGAGGACCGCCTGGAGTTACTGAAGCGTTCCACCTTTGCGCTCATCATAACTCCTGGGGATCCCCACTTGGTTATTTCCTCGGGGTGTGCGACACGGCTCTTCGAAGCCCTGGAAGTTGGAGCTGTCCCAGTTGTGTTGGGGGAGCAAGTGCAGCTTCCTTACCAGGACATGCTGCAGTGGAATGAAGCCGCCCTGGTGGTGCCCAAGCCCCGCGTGACCGAGGTCCACTTCCTCCTGCGAAGCCTCTCGGACAGCGATCTGCTGGCCATGAGGCGGCAAGGCCGCTTCCTCTGGGAGACGTACTTCTCGACTGCTGACAGTATTTTTAATACCGTGCTGGCTATGATAAGGACTCGCATCCAGATCCCAGCTGCACCCATCCGGGAAGAGGCAGCCGCTGAGATCCCCCATCGTTCAGGCAAGGCAGCTGGCACTGACCCCAACATGGCTGACAACGGGGACCTGGACTTGGGGCCAGTAGAAACAGAGCCCCCTTACGCCTCACCCAAATACCTCCGCAATTTCACCTTGACTGTGACCGACTTCTACCGCAGCTGGAACTCGGCTCCGGGGCCTTTCCATCTTTTCCCCCACACACCCTTTGATCCCGTGTTGCCCTCGGAGGCCAAATTTTTGGGCTCAGGTACTGGATTCCGGCCTATTGGTGGTGGAGCCGGGGGTTCCGGCAAGGAGTTTCAGGCTGCGCTTGGAGGCAACGTCCCCCGAGAACAGTTCACGGTCGTCATGTTGACTTACGAGCGGGAGGAAGTGCTTATGAACTCTTTAGAGCGATTGAACGGCCTCCCTTACCTGAACAAGGTGGTGGTGGTATGGAATTCTCCCAAGCTACCCTCAGAGGACCTTCTGTGGCCCGACATTGGCGTCCCTATCATGGTAATAGAAAACTGAGCAGTTTGCTGTACTGCATGAAGTAATAAGTCACTCTTAATCCCCGTTCCGTCTTTCTGATGTGACTTTATGCTGACAGGGGAGGCAAAACAATGTTTACACAAACACACCAGGGGGCTTGGGATTTTTTAAAAATGGTGATTTTTCCACGAACATTTTGAGGCTCATATATGTATGTGTGTTCCTGTGTACATGCATGTTCAAAGGGGCTTCGTACATTTGTGAAACTCCATTAGTGTTTAATATTTCCGTGAACTTTTTGAAGCCCTGTCATGTCCACACACTTGCAGGTCAGTCACAGAGCATTGCTCCGAGGGTCTCAGTTCACACAGTGTCCCTTTCTTTACTCCAGATAGCGCTGCAAACAGGTGGTGGTTACAGACAATTCTTTCAGTAATTCAAGGGCTTCACACAATTTATTTAAAAAATTCCATTATCTTTTCATTTCCATTTCCCCACAAACACCCGAAGCTCCTTCATACGTTTGTTAGTGTGCTTTTTACAAAGTCCATTTAAAACTCTGGCTTCCAAGGGGATCTCTGAGGCCCGTTTGATGTAAGGCAGAAAAGTCAGCTCACAAGGTTATGGCTGTTGGCCTTGAGACGGCAAAGGGATCATCAACATGATTTCCTGATGACACAGGGCAATCGCGAGGACATACGGGGAGGAAGTTTTAAGAAAATTAAAAACACTGATGAGAGAAAGGCCAGGAAAACTGTGCCAAGGGATTTAAAAAAAAAAAGATTATGATAGGGCGTGTGCTCATTCTTTGAGGGCCATCTGAGGAGAATTTCATGGAGAAGCCCTACCTTCTGTCTGACATCTTTGATTTTGCCACGTTAGACTTGCTCTCAAAACTTGGAGGGCATTTAAAAGGAACAGGAATCTAGTGTCTTGATGCCACAGAAGTGCTGTTTGATCTGATATAAGTCGAAGAGTGCAGAATTTGTCAGGGAAGGCTTCAAGAAATGGAAACGTTTCCTTCAGCAGTGCATAGACCTAGATGGAGGATGTGTCAAGAATATATGACTTCACATTTTGATATTTTTGCTTAATAAAGGATTCTGAGATTTTGTAGCAATACTCCTGACTTATCCCTACACATTCATACATGCACATGTATGTAAGGGGGCTTCAGAAAATTTGTGGAAAAATTGCATCATTTCCCACAAATATTTGAAATGCCCTTGTGTTTGTTTGAATCTGTCCAGATAGCTTTGCCTCTAAAAATTTCAGTTTTGTTTCTATTTCTCTTGCTAGTTTTAACTTTCCTAACTCCCATGAGCCTTCCACAGCTGAAATTAATGTTGGACCCATGAAGTTTGCTAATCCCGTTAGCTATCCTATAGATGTTGTTAATGTTTTAGCAAGATTTTGATGGTAAAGCTATGATTTATGAGTATGGCTTTTACTCGACTCGATGCAGTATTTACCTAGTATTGCCCCTAGTGTGGGCAATTCACAGAAAAAAGATCCCCGAGAGTGCTATTGCTAGGAACTTCTGTAAAAGTATCACTGTAGTTTTAAGGGAGTATTCCCTACAAGAGAGGACTGCTTGGACTAGTGTAGTTTTTCAGGGATTTGTTTCACCAGAAAATGCTGTGAAATATTTTCTAAGGCAGCATAATCTGGTGGAAAAAGTAAGTTTTGGAGTGGTACAGACCTACGTTTAAATAGCTTTTTTGTGACCTTTGGTAAGTTACTTTCTTTCTTTTTTGGGGGAGCATCACTGTCCTCTGGTGGTGGGAGTAGGAGGCCCAGCCTTCGCTCCCGTAGAGCTGCTGCTGGAATTGAACCTCCATCCCAGTGGGCCACAGTCCCACTCACAACCACTATGCCACAGGGGCTCAGCCCTGTAAGTTACTTTCTTGGAGCTTAAAAAAATCTTTTTTAAAAAGTAATAAAATCTTAGATGATAAAAGTAAGGATTCTAGAAAAGTACTCATTAGTTGCTTGAAACCTTTTTACCCCTTTATATCAAAGGAGTTGGTAGCCAATATGTGATTTTAAAAAATGATCATGTACATTAGAGAGCCCTGGTCACACAGGAGGAACCCGGTGGTGAAGTGGTAATGCTTTGGGATGCTAGCCCTAAGATCAGCAGTTCAAAACCACCAGCCGCTCTGTGGGAGAAAGACAAGGCTCACCCAAAAAGTTACTGTCTCGAACCCACAGGGGCAGTCCTGCACTAGCCTCAGTGTAGGGTTGTTCTCTGAGTCAGCATTCACTTGATGGCAGTGAGCTCAGCTTTTGGTGTGATGACCGTGATTTAGTGGTTGGCTGCTAATCAGAAAACTGGCTGTTCAAACCTAGCAGCTACTCTGGGGGAGCAAGATATTGGCCTCCATAGAGATTTAGAGCCTTGAATCTCTTTGGGGCTGTTCAACTCTGTCTTTATATGTTCAAATTGACTCTGGTGAGTTTGGTTGTTTTTTTTTTTTTAATGAGTATTGTACATATTAATGAGTTTCCACCACTTCCTCTCTCTTGATTATAGAGCTTGAACTGCCTTTGTTAAAGGATTTGAGCTTGTTGAGTGCTGTCAAATCGATTAGAACTCATGGCAAACACGTGCCCAACTGAATGAACGAAAGAAGTCCGGTGTTGAATTACATTTGAACTACTTTTACTGATACTTAGAAAGGCTTTCTGTATTCTCTACCATTTCTCTTTATCTTATAGCAGTTACCACCTACTCTGTTGTACAAAGTTCCTAACTACCTTGGTTTACCTTTTTCCCTGACTGCTGCTGATCTCTCTGTATTTTATTCTTTGTTGAACCTTCAGTGTGAGGGTATTCTCAGGACTTTTGAGCACAAAATTTATCAGACGTGTTAAGAAAATGTTGTAAATGGGGAAGCTTTACAGACTACTAACTCCATTTTTTTCCCTTTCTCAATTACAATTTTTGGGTGTCATTAAATTTTTTATCAAAGAATTTGTGTCAAAGGCCCATATTGTTTACGTAGTAGAATAGTAAAACAGCTATTCCATTTTTCTTAGTTTGAATTTTATAGAGATGAAGAGAGAGGCCCTGCACCTTGGTTAGCAATATTCGAAATTCATCAGACATTTTACCAGAACGAATATAATTTTATTGGGAATAAGTAGTCTTCTTTGATTACGAGGCAGCCCACTGAAATAGGACAATACCTTGCTGAAAACTGCCAGAAACTTTCCCAATGGACACCCATTCTGAATTGCTTTTGCATACAAGAAATACAAGTTTTTTTCCCCCCTCTTAGTTCTTCTAAAAAAGAACAGATTTAAACTGGAGAATCTAATTTTGTCTCCTAAATATTTTGACTGTTTTCTATTTAAGAAAGACATTGCCGTGGGTGGCCTTTTGGGCATAAAGCCAATACTGACCAAGGATTAGGGATGGAGAGCCTATGGTGCAGTGGTGCATACTATTATAAACCTCAGAGCGTCTTTCCCACCTGGATATAGGCGTATCCATCCATGGGATAGGTTTATCGCTCTTTATAAACTGGATGGCTTTCAGGTAATCTCTTAGATTTCAATCTCGGAGGAAAAGTGAGTTGAAGTTAGCATTTTGGCCGCATGAATTCAGCCAGGAGCTTAGATGCCGGTGTTAGGAAATACTCGGCCATTTGTACTTCTCTTATGCCCAGGCTCCCAAGTACACAATTGGCATATCTCTGAACTGTCAATCTGGTAAGCGAGAGATATCCAAATCATGAAGAATCAACGTAGAGATATCTAACAGGATTTGGATACTAGACTTTTCATTCTTTTCTATTATTTCTACACAGCAAAGGGAAAATCGTACCTTATCTGGCACTGAGTGACTATTGTTTTTATTGCCACCATCCTTGGACATTCCTGACACAAGTGCTCTGTGAAAGAGGGTTAAAAAAAAAAAGGTCCCAGCTCAAGCAGGCTAAGTGCTTGGGCTTCCACAGAGGAGGAGGAATGCCACCTGTTGACACCAATCTGTCATGTGAATGGTATAGGCCTCAACAGTGCTGGAGATGAAGGGTGACTTTTGTAAACAATTTACATCGGACTCCTTACCTTCCACAGTGTAACAACAAACAGTACCTAATGGAAGTCTAATAATGTTACTGTGCCAAAGCACTTGAAATGTTGTCTTTAGAAAAGCTTCCCACGAGGCTGAGGCCTGCCACTTTCCTGGCACTCTAAATATGTTGTTTTACTGCTTTCAGTTCTCCATCTTTTCTGGTGATATGCCAATGGTTACTTAAATTGCTCCTCTGCATGCGATGTGTCATGTTGATCTGGCTGTTTTTAAGATGATGATATTTCTTTTTCAGCAGTGTTCACTAAGACATGTCCAGGCTTGGTTTTCTTTGGTTCTTTAATTTTTATTCGGCTTTAGCTTCACTATGTGTTTAGACCCTTCACTTCAGTGGCTCTCTTAGTCTTTGTTCTTCTGCCTCCAAACTTTTTTTCTCTTCTTCAATTAGGGTGATTTTTGTTGATCTGCCAAGTTAATGTATTTCTGTGTTACCGGTGTTCCACTGACAAGCCTACCCAGTGAATTATTAATTTCACATTAACTTCCAGTTCTAGGTTTTTTATTTGGTGATAAAAGAATAGCTTCTATTACTCCATAAGATTTTTCTTTATTCTGAGCATATGCTTAGGCTTCTTTATCTGCTAATTCCGACCTGGGAGATACTGAGGGTTTATCTTGATTAATTTTCTTTTTCCTTGAGGATTCACCGATACCTTTTATCATTTATGCAACAAACAGTTTTATATTAAATGATACGTGGTAAATTCTCACTTTTATTTTAGTTATCTAATGAGTTCTGCTATTTTTGCTTTAACAGGCTATTACTTTCCCTTGATTCAAACTGAAACCTTAGTTTCTGGAGTGATAACTCACTTACGTGTTACATTCTGTTATCAATAGCTGATCTGCTCGGAAACTGTGCTAAACATGCATGGTCAGTAGTAGGCTGGGGCTATAGAGTGCATCCATAGAACTTCTGTCCTCCTCCTTTAGGCCTCTTCTCTCTGATGTTTTCTCCTGCCCAAAGAAAGTGGCTGCCTCAAACTCCTTCCTCTGATTCTTCAGGCCAGAGAGCCTGAGTTTTGCCTTGAGTGCGTTAGCTTCCCTCCATGGTTCGTCAACTCCCCTTCATTACCTGTCATCTTTTATTCACTTTCTGGAATCTTCAGATAATTGCATTTTGGGTGTTTTGTGGAGAGTTTATAGTTGTGTGTGTGTGTGTGTGTGTGTGTGTGTGTGTGTGTGTGTGTGTTGGGGGTGGGGGGGTTGGTTTGAGTCAAACAGGAACTCATTTGGCCAAACTGGAAGCAGAAGTCTCCAGTTGGTGACACTTTTATATGTAGCCTCACTAAATGCTTTGGTTAACGTGATTACTTTTTTCTGAGCAGCTAGCACAGTTTCCGCCTCCTCCTTTATATTTTGGAAAATATTAGGTGCAGTAGCTTTAATGAAGCATTCTGTGGTGATAAAACATTAGAATCTGCCAATTCGGGTAACGTATACGGAAAGCCTCCTAGAAGAATTGACGTTTGAGTCAGAGTGGAGTGAAGTAAGATAATAAGCTGTGTACATTCTAGTGGAATCTGAAGAGAATGGCAAGTGAGAGAAGCTTTTTCATGTTCGCGTAATGAGAAGACTAGCCGATGTGAAGGGGGTGCAGTGGTTGGGGTGGGGGGATTTGAAAGGTTGGAGAAGAAGGCAGAGGCCAGGAAATGTGGGGATTAGGGCTTGTGGTGCCAGGATAAGAGTTGAGATTTTATTCTATATGGGTTAGGTAGCCCAATATTAGAAGGTTGAACAGGAAAGTGACATGGCATGTGTGGGGCTCTAGGGAATGAATGGAGATGGTTAAAAGGCTATTCACAGTTGTTTAGGTCAGAGGCCAGCGTGAATGATGGAGGCGGTGAGTTCAGAGAATAAGCATATCACACATCACTAGTGGACTCCAAGGTCTTTGTGTAAGTGGTAAGGTCAGGAAGCATCATTCTTTCCAAAGAAAAAATGTAGAGAAATGAGGTTTTTTCACTGCCCTTTATTTTCCCTTCCAACCCCGGCTATTATAATTGAACAGAAAGAGCTCTCTCTTTTGCAAACTTCAACTTCCTGCTGAAGGATTGAGGCAGAGGACATGGCCCAGGCGTGGGCTCTTAGGTGTGGTATGGTGTGGAGGCTGTGGCAGTGGCAGGGGAACTGGTGTTGGCACTGGGCTGCTCTTCTCAATCTGTCGAACAGCAGTGGGGCAGAGCACATTTTGGCTCTGATCCTGTTGCCGCTGCCTCTGTCAGTTTCTCTGGCTTCTGCTAGCAGCTCCAGCTTCAGCATCAGTGGTAATGAGGACAACTGGAATTGAACTGCCATAAAGTTTTTTGGTTTTACTTTTACCATCGGACAGCACCCTTACCACCCCCTTCATGAAGTGCCCAGAGGCTCACTACTGCACAAGCCAGCCTCCTGCCCCAAAGCACTCACGTTACTTGCTCTGTGTACTGGGGAGCTCACTGTGCTCTCACACTCTGGCTCCCTGATTCTGCCACTGCCCCTCTGCTGTCACAGTGGTTTTCTAGATCCAGTGGGTTTCACTGTGTATGGATTTGGGGGTCCGGAGGGCATAATCCACTCCTTTCTCTTGCTGATAGATCGCTCTCTTTGGCATATCACAAAGATTACTCCATTGTTCAATAACATGTTCATTTCCATGTTCACAAGCACCTGTACTGCTTATATTTTTCAGCACTATTATGTTCAAGACAATAAATGTATGTGAGCTGAGCCCAGATGGTGTAATGGTTGTGTGCGGGACTGTGGTCCACAGGGTTGGTGGTTCAAATTCAGCAGCAGCTTTCCAGAAGCAAGGGTGGGCCTCCTACTCCCACATGGGCAGCGATGCGAAAGAAAAAAAAAACCCTCTATTATTTGTATTCATGGCCATTTTCCCATGAACTTCTTGAAGCCCTCATTTAGAGTCTTTGCCCTGGGAGTCTTTTTCAAGAGAATATTGCATACATGGGGTGAGAGCCTGCCATAGTTCCGTATGACCTCATGGTAACTGAGAGTTGTATCTGCAAAGACCCTGGTCCCCAAAAGATCAGTTTCATAAGTACTTTAAACTTCAATATATGTTTTTAGGTACACAATTCAGTAGTCAGATAAATGATTTATTAATTGCAGGAAAACATTATTTAATGTCCTCTTTTTGGTTTTCTTTTACTAGTTCAAATGAATCAAACAAAATTGTTTGAGATCACTGAACTAAATTTACCATAAATAGAAGTAAGCTTGCAACTTTTGAGCCTAGTTCAGTGTGCACGTAAGTTAAAACAGGTTTGCCCCACAAATTAAAGCATGTCCACGAAATACTCTGACATTACTTTAAACCCATTTTTAAAATGGCAAATGGAAGGCCGCATTTCCCTCTCTTCTATATTTCCTAACTTCTTGCCCCTGCCACTTGACATTTACAGAAAGAATGAGTTTCTTGAATAATCACAAAATTTTCTCTCTTCAACTCTTTTGTACACACTGACCAGTTACCCAGGCTCCAATGTGCTTGCATCACCACACGTGTGCCTTGCTAGGTTCCTGCCCCTGGTGAGAGGTTTACTGCATGAATGTCAGGAAAGGGGTGGTAGAAGACGAAAGTTTGTTGCCATTAACTTTTCTTAACATTTTTGATGGCTTGATGTAAGTATCGCTCCTGTTTGAATTATAAATTAATGACTCTTTTGGTAGGGAAAACTCTATTAAATACTAAGAGGTTTTGCCCATGCCCCCTCTAGTTGTCATTCTTTAATATTATTGAGTGCTTATCATGATCTTGATATATACACTTTCAAGTCTATATAGAATGGACATAGCTAAATCAGTTCTTATATCCTATTTATTCATTATTAAACATTAGTTGAGCATTTATGGTATGCCAGGGTCATGCTTTACACATTGGTCAATGCCCTATCATAACAAAAGTAATGGCTTAAAGGTGAATCCCCATATCCAGCAGTTACTAAGGTTTAACCAGAAGCCTCACATTGCAGATGCCATAGTAACTTGAACCCTGGGGGTTCAACGTTAACACGTTGGGCTGCGATATCTGAGTGGTTGGCAGTTCAAAACCACCACCGGCACCTTGGGAGAAGAACTGGGCTTTTTACTTCTGTAAGCAGTTTCAGCCCTGGGAACCCCCAGGGGGCTGCTTTGAGTCTATTGACTCGCCATTGAGTTTGGTTTTTGTTTATACTAAGGTGAGGAAGCACTGGTGGCATCGTGGTTGTGAGTTGGGCTGCTAACCAGAAGGCCAGCAGCTCAGAACTGCCAGCTGCTCCATGGGCCAGAGATGTGATTTTCTAATTCCCTAGAGAATTGTCGTCTTGCAAGCCCACTTTAGAATTCTACGCTGTTGTGTAAGGCCTTTAGGAGTCAGGATTGCCTCCGTGGCAATGAGTTTGGGTATTGGATAGTAACATGAAGGCAGAAGCCCTGGTGGTGAATTGCTTACGTGTGGTGGGTGCTTCAAATCCACCAGCAGCTCTACGGGAGAAAGCTAAAGCTGTTTGCTCCCAAAGAGATGACAGTCTTGCAGCTCTGTCACCATGAGTGGGAATGGATTTGATGGCTCAATGGCCATGGGTTTGGTTTGGTTTAGAGCAGTGGTTCTCAAACTTCCTAATGCTGCGACCCTTTAATACAGCTCCTCACATGGTGCTGACCCCAGTCATAAAATTTCCATTGCTAATTCATGATGTTAATATTGCTACTGTTCGGAATCGTCATGTATTTGATATGCAGGATGTATTTTCATTGTTCCAAATTGAACATAATTAAAGCATCATGATTAGTCACAATATGTATGTATATATTATGAAATATTTATTTCTGTTGATGACAAATGAAATTTTGTCTTGAAGCATGGGGTAACAGTCTTTACACTGAGTTCACATATGTGGGCATATTTGCATGTGGGCAGACGCACCTGAAGACGGAGAAAGGAGCGGTGTCTTATTCCTAAGACCATCGGAAATAATGTGTTTTCCAATGGTCTTCAGCGACCCCTGTGAAATGGTTGTTCAAACCCCAAGGGGTCTCAAGCCACAGGTTGAGAGCCACTGGTTTAAAGGCAAAATGAGCTTGAACCAAAATGAAAATGTTTTGTGGCTGTGACATACTACTTCTGGCTGATTCCCTTCTTTGAAGTTTGATCTTCCGTTTTTCAAACTCCTTCGAGGTCAGTGCTGATGGTCCTTCTGCATTGAGAAATGTATCTCTCTCTGATGTCCATGCCAGAATGGATAACAGCTGGTTTGCTGAGCTTTTGTCTAGCCATCATGTACTTACAGCTTGAAAGCAAAACTGTTCAAAGAAAGCTTTTACTGTCTTTTCTTCCCTCTTAAAATTTTTTTTGTGCCAAGGGTATAAGGACTGAATTTCCTTTGTGTTATTGTGGAGAAAGTGGTTGTCCTGAGATCACAAGCTGCAGTTGCTCCTCCAAGTACTGTTGGCTTTACTGATGGTTGGTTGTCTCTCCCTCGGAGAATCTCGATGCCCCCAGTGACACTTTGGAACATATAAGGCATTGTTGTGGGGGCTGGCTTGTGTCTTATCAGGTGTGTGCACCAACCTTTGCTCTATCTACTAGGTAATCACTACCCTTCTCCCCCCGATGGTGGCAACCAGAAAGTGCTAGATAAAATATTGCCATGTTTTATTTTCCATGTTTTTGAGCTTTTCCCAGTTAAGAACCGGTGCTTTGCTTTTTTTTTTTTTTAATTTTGTTGTGAATTTGGGTGAAGGTTTACAGAGTAGACTGATTTTTCATTCAATACGTTATGCCCCTTGTTTTCATTCTATTAATTGCAGTTCCTACAGTGTAACATTTACCCCAGTTCCCCTCTGTTTTTTCCATTTCCATTCCTTCCTCTTCCGTAACCCTTTTGAACATTGTTCCTTTTATCTCAAATGTTTGAGTCTTCTAAGAAATGAGTACCTTTCTAGTCTGACTGTGTTCTTTATATAGATGTCTGTGATTTTGCTGAGAATTGCGTCCTGGGAGTGAGTTCAGGTGACTACAGGACCGAGGCTTCAGGGTTCCACCGATCCCTTATCTCGTAGACCGTATCTTTTTGATAATTTTGCATTTTGTTCACGTTTCCCTTTCACTCTACCCTTTCATTGCCTCCTTTCAGAGTACGTAGTAAGTGGTAGCTGAGCATCCACCGTCTAACTCTTCTGGGCCACCGTCAAGGAGGCTGAGGTCCTTGAAGTTCATTAGTCCTGAGGACTCTTTGTTTTCCTGTGTTTTTAATTTATTCACTTTTGTTTGCACTAGATAAGAAGAAGCCAATAGTTGTACTTACCGTGGTTGTTCACAAGCTTTTAAGACCCCAGTGGCTACTGGCGTAGAACATTGTCTTTGAAGAACATCACCTGACCTTGATGGTCTCCCAAGACCATGGTCCTGAGTCCTCAGACCCAGTAACTCATTTCCTCAGGGTGTTTGGTTATGTCTACAAAGTTTTCATAATTCTTCCCTCTGGCTGCTCCAATACATTCAAGGGTATATTTGTGGCTTAGAGAAAGAAACCTATATGTACTTGTGGACACACTCCTGCTGTCCGTGACACAGCCCTCTGCCTATATGTCTCTCCACGCCTTTCCAGATAGATTATCTGGATTGTATGGCAAACACTGTGTGGGTTCTCATTAATGTCTGGGTGAAATCTTCAGAAGTACAGATGTGTGTAATTTTTAGGAGGTCAGAGTCATCTAGTGTATCTCCTGCTCTTTGTATTTTTCATTAAATTTGATATTTATATTTGATAGCCATATTAGTGCCCTTAGGTTTGCTTCTACCTTTTCATTGATCTCTAATCTTTTAGGTTTTACAGTGAGTTCTTCGATCCATCTTTGGCTTAGTTTTATATATAGTGTGAGATATGGTCCCCGTTTCATTCTTTTGTAAATGTATATCCAATTCTGCCAGGATCATTTAATAAGGCGACTGTCCCTTCTCTGTTTAATGAATTCAGGCCCTTTTTCAAAGATCAGTTGTCT
>PVJH01020878.1:0-41135 GCA_004026705.1 Nesogale talazaci
GAAATTTGAGTTGACAGTACTATACTAGTGCCAACTCTTTTGTGGTCATGTTTCATAGCTATACAAGATATTACATACAGACTACATGGAAATTCTTACTCTTGAGAATATCTTGTGCATCTTAAACTATTTCAAAATTAAAAGTATTAAATTAACAACAAATAAATAGGGAATCAGAGAGGATACTGCTGACCAGTCAGGGTGAACTTTTTCCTTTAATAACATTAATATTCAGGACATGATAAAGACAGAAAAGTTAAATCCAACTAACCAGGGCATTCTGAATGTATAAATCACCCAAGAAGGACTTTGGCTTTTAATATGGCATTCAATAGGATCCACTAAGGAAAAAGTAGGTAGTAATAAGATTTGAGGGTCACGTGTCTGTGTCGTTTTTCACCGTACTGTTTTATGTAGCAAACTGAAGCTTAGAAGTAACTTTTCAAGTTCTCACTTCAGTAAATGGCCATCAAAACTCAAAGTTAGCTCTCCAATTGCCAAGCCCATGCTCCCTGTATTACAAAGGGCAGTAGCAGAACCGGGGTGACTGCATAGGGGGGTGAGAACCCAACCCTTTTCTCTCCAGTCTTTTCTTCCACTGCTCAAAAATATTTCTGAGAGATGAAGATCCTGCCATACAAATCTCCATTCTTAATTATTTGCTAGCTATATCTTTTAACTTCATGTGAATTAAGCATACATTAAAATTACATCTTTTATATTATCATATTTGATAATTCATCAAACAATAATAATTGGGTGTTCCAGCACCCATGTTTGGAATTTAGAATTTATTTAAATAGCTTAATTGAATAACTACAATAATACATACGGTTTTTAAAAGTTGCTGTATCTTTATTTTTGTCCATATTAAAAAGATGCTGATAAAATAAATTATGAAATTATTGATATTTAATCTTAACAAATATTCATGGATAATCACTTGAAATAAACGTTACATGTTATATGAAATAACAAGCAATTTACAAATGATATCTAGAAAATACAGTAATTTCTCAAAGATTTGTTCAGTATTATTTGACTGACAACTATAACTTATGTTGCATTTCTTTTCCAATGTTAATATTTTAAGATATCATTATTCTTTATGCAATTTTAAACACTGCATATTTAGGAAGAAAAATATCAATAGAACTATTAGTTCTTAAGATCTTGTTTTATTAAAACACCTTAAAAATTATTTTATAAAACTTAAAACTTAGCAAAATAATTTACTATTGAACATTTAGTGGTAATACTAAGTTTGAACAATTTTACCTACTTTATAACCAAATGTCTTTTAGAATAAATAAAACAGCTCTTTTCCAAGTCAGGGTGGTGGTTGTCAGGTAAGTATGGGTTACAGACCACAAGATTGGCAGTGCAGACACACTAGTCATGCCATGACAAAGTCTAGGTGCTCTGCCTTGAACATCCTCCACAGGGTGGCTTTGAGTCAGATCCAACTGGATAGCAGTGGATTTTTTTTTTTTTTTTTTGCATTTGGTAAGGTGAACAAGAATGTAACCCTGAAAACTGATACCATCCTCCATTTGAAAAAATGGGAGGGGGGTGATTAATCCCCAAAGGTAAGGAGTGGAGCCATTATGGCATGTGGATCACTCTCTTACGTGAACACTTTAACGGGTGATCACTACGGTCCATGGAATTCATAACTCATGCTTGCCCTTTTTCTTTCTCCTTATTCAGGAGATGTGGTAAAATAAAATGAAGTAATGTCCTACCAGAAGTTGACGCAGTATCCTCATTGTCATGCTTTTCATGCCATTCCATAGTCCTGTAATAGCTAAGCATAACTTCCCACAATGCTTTGCAGAGGTCAACAAGGCATGGGATATAGCTGTCTGGTGTGATGTGCTAAATAAAATAAGAAAAGCCACCTTTCAAATGATTACATTAACATCTACCAGTAATCAACAAGTCCTATAGTCCATTCTCATTACATATTCTCTCATTGCATATTCGATGGACCTCCAACTTGCTAAAAATATTCTGATGCTTCCACAATCAAAACTGCATGGCAACCGAAAAAGTCCCAACTGAGGCAGATCAAAGTTGGTTCACTAATCCAAATGCCCACAGAAGCTGTATGGAGCATAACTACCATGAATAACAAAAACTGATTGATTGCATTATCTCTTATCTTTCAAAAACTAGAAATAAGAAAATTATTCCTTTCTGCCCAGGTAGAAAAAAAAGTTTGGAAACTGATTATGATAGCAATTGTACAATTCTACTGGAGGTGACTGAACTGAACTATGGAAGGATATGGTATATGTATTAAATCCTAATTTAAAAAAAAGATGAAGAAAATTCCTTTCATTGATATGCATAAGAAGGAATTACAATAGCAATTCCCTGTGCTTAATGGCTTTTTAATAATCAATAGAAATATCGATCCACCTTCTGCCAATCATTGAATTGTATTCCCAAACCACAAAGTTGACAAAATTTACTGAATTGACAAATGTCACAAACAGCAAAGTAAACTTCCCCAAAGGAAGAAAATAGAACTGCCCCCTAAGGTCTGCAAGGCTTTACATATTTACCAGCAAAGCCACATCTCTTCTCAGGTGGAGTGGCTTGTGGGTTTGAACCACTGATCTTTGGATTTAGCAACTTAGGGCCTTCCCACTGTACCACCATGGCTCCTTCATTTTAACTATATTGTCAAAACTTCTAAAGGAGTCCTGGTGATGCAGTGGACTAAGCACTGGGCTGTTGACTGCAAGTTCAGCAGTTCAAACACACCTTTCCTTCTCCAGGATCTAGAGATTGCCGGTCCCTGTAAAGATGCACCGTCTCAGAATCCATAAGCAGCAGTTCTACTGACAGTTTCTATGAATTGGGGTTAACTTGATGGTAGTGGGTTTGGACATAAAAATTATTTTTTAAGTTTCAAGTCAAAAAATAAAAACAGCATAAGAAAGGTCAAAAAACAAATGCTAGATTAAGGGAAGTATGCATAAAATAAATCACGAGCATATAAAGAAGTCAAAAGTATGGGAGGGAAAAAGGAAAACTGGTAAAGAAAGGGGAGGAATACAGGACATGACACTTCTGAGTATACCACATTGATTATAGGTGTGCACCTAGTCACAGAAGAGTGAGAAAGACTATCCAGATACATATATGGCTTGCAACGATAAATTTAAAATATTGCTCTTTTCTATAGGAGGTCCTTTATTGTGTCACTTCATCGGGATTTGTTGAAGTTTAATAGATTTGAGAAAAAATTATACAGAAGATGATGAAATTAAAAATAAATGGATGTAGTAACTTATAGCAAGCTCTTTTCTCTCTAAATAAAATCACTTATAGATATTTATAAATAATTTAGGATAACTTTTCATGCTTACTTTTAAAATTGCCATCTTTATTATAAACCAGTCTTAATCCCTCCCCTCCCCAACTTTGGTTTAGTTACACAACATGCAGCACTACACCCAACATATATCTTTATACCATATGCACAACACACACCCCTATAATGGAAACCTTTAGTGATATACAGGGTCAGAACATAACTACGAGAGCAAATATAAGCAAAACTCATGAAAAAGTTCTGGACTACAACTCAGCATCCATTCACCTGAACAAATGTACTCTTCTAAAAGTCCGTTTTTCTTCCTTTCATAAACTCAACATTTACATAAATGTTTATTTCTATTACCCACACAAATCTAATCTAATTATAGTCAGCATTCTTTTCCAGAGCTAAGAAGGCAGTATTAGTCTTATATTTTTTCCTCCCCCAAAGAAAAATTAAGCCTCTACGAATAATTGTGTTATAGTTCACCAATTAATTTCTATTATACTTCGCACAGTTTAACAAAGCAGAAAATCGAATTTTAGAACTGCTATTTTCTATAGGAGGTCCTTTATTATGTCACTTCATAGGGATTTGTTGAAGTTTAATAGAATTGAGAAAAAATTATACAGAAGATGATGAAATTAAAAAATAAATGGATGTAGTAACTTAAAGCAAGCTCTTTTCTCTCTAAACAAAATCACTTATAGAATGATTAGCTAACTGTAATCTATGTCTCCCATAAGAGGCAATGATAAAATAATCCAAATTTAATTATCTTCAAGATGTTCATATATACAAACACAATATATGCATGGTACAATGACCCACTGGTTCCCCATATTCTTCCTTAAGTTTATATTCTAAAAAAGAAAGGACTGTAGATAAAAACAATTTAGAGTAAGGAGGAAAGGCAGAGTGGGTAAATAAAAAGCATACTGTCATTGGACTGAAGACCAGATGTGTTCATTTCTGCACTTACAGAACAGACTGCCAATAAATGAAAGCCATTTCATTTTAGAATGGAATTCCCAAGATCACATTCTGCCATGACTATGTAGTCAATGTGTGGTTTGACTACGCATAGGAAAGAATGCTTCTCGTGCTTTTAAAAACCTTACAATTAGGTCATTAACAACTAATGTTCTCTCACTGAAGCTCTACTGGGGCGGTGCTTACAGCACTCAGCCACTCACCAGATGACTGATGGTTTGAACCTGCGAGCTGCTCTATGGGAAGAAGACTCCGTGATCTGCTTCCATCCAGACTGACAGCTTTGGAAACCCAAGGGAGCAGTTCTATTCTGTCAGACTGGGTGTCTCCATGAGTCAGAATCAACTCACTGGCAAAGGGCTGGTTTGCTTCTCTCCTTACTTTATATGATCACCTTCAGATTTCAAAGTGAGATCCTTATTAGACAACGATGAGTGAACCATAATTAAAGAGATTCAAAGAAAACAATAAATAAATAATTACCTAAGAAATCACCCACTATCATTATCCCAATTCTACCTTGCAAATCCAATTAGACCAGGAGAAGAAGTACAATGGAGCTGGAAACATGGGGAATTCAAGACCGATGATCCCTTCAGGACCAGTGGTGAGTGGTGATACCGGGAGATTGGAGGGAAGGTGGAGAGAAAGGGGGAACCAATTGCAGAGATCTATGTAGGATCTCCTCTTTGGGGTACGGACAACAGGGAAGTGGGTGAAGGAACACATCGGACAGCGTACGATATGACAAAATAATGACAATTTGTAAATTATTAAGGGTTCATGGGGGAGGGGAAGTGGGGAGAGAGGGGAAATATAGGTAGTGATTCTAGGGGCCTAAGTAGAAGGAGAATGTTTCGAGAATGATAGCAATAAATGTGCAAATGTGGTCTGTATACAATTGATGTATATATTGATCATGATAGGACTTGTATGAGCCCCCAATAAAGTAAGATAAAATAAATGTCAAGGTCAAGGTCATCAAGAAGAGCTCCTGGTTTTCCAAAGTAACAACACATACAACTTCCACTAGGCAATCATTTCCTCACACCTGCAGACAATAATGGATAAACAGGCCTAGACAAGGAATTGAAAGCCTCGGGCACCAGCTGACACTATTTCCACAACTTTTCCAGTTAAAAACTTTTCTAAATCCCTGCCTGCCTTTCATTGTTAGCTTAATTAATTCATTGAATACTAAATACCTGACATTAAAACCTAATTCAAGTTCCAATGAAAGGGACAGCCTTTAAAAGCATGGGTGTTCTTGGGCGGCACATACTTGTAATGCAATGGAATGGAATATAATGTAATACTTGACTTGCAATGGAAAGGTCAGTGAGTAGCATGTACCCAAAGTATGTCAGAAGAAAAAAACTGCTGATCTGCCTCACCACTAATAGTCACCACTAAAGTCAACTTTAGTTGACTAAAGTCACCTCACCACTAAAGTCAACTAATAGATTTGTTGTTGTTTTCTTTGTTTTATGGGAACTAAAAATTTAATTGGGACCAAATATTTCTGTGTGGTTTAAGCCTTTTTTATACTGATCCTCAGACGAATTGCTCCTAGCATCAATTTCTTCTGAAGAAGGTTCTGAGGCAAGGGGAAAGAGAAAGGAGAAATCATCTCTTATGAAGATGGTAAAAATTCAGAAAATTTAAGCAACTACAGATAAAAAATTCCATAACTTCTGGACAGACAACAGGTATGTCTAATGACTTTGGTGATCATAAAAGGTAAATATCCCAGGGGACAGAATTAAAGAAGATCCACAAATGTGGATGTTGCAACCCACAAAGCTCAATATAACTTTTTCCACCACAGTTCACAATTCGAATATCAAAATAGGTTTCTGTGCACTTAATCCAATCTTGATGAAAGCTTGGACAAAATCCACAAATCTGATTTCCCACCCCATCACTATCCATCACTTCATAGCTCAGAGTCACCCTGCAATCTTTCAGGACTACTATTAGCCACTTCAGCCAAACTACCTGGGGACAGGGGGAAAAAAAGGGATGAAATAAGCAAGACTAGCAACATCTCAGCCTGTCCTACACATATACACATACCCAAAAAAGAAATATTAAAATCAACAGGTCATTTTCTGAGAAGAATGCAAATCCAGCAAAGAACATAAGCAGTCTCTTTCACTTTGAAGTGTCTTTTAAAAGTTGAAAGGTAAATATTAAAAAAGAGACAATATTAGATTTAATCTCTTAATTCATGTTACATAACTTATTTTTAGACTCCACAGAAATCTCTGCTGTCAAATACCGACAAAATTTAAGAAGATGACTTTTATATTAAAATATCAAAACAAAAACTCTGAGGAATATCCTTAAAAGTAATACTTTGCTCTTGTCTTATATGTACATGTGGCATTTGAATTGCATCCTGACAAACAAAAGGAATCGATGTTTTGGCAACCTCTCAGAATTCCAAATCTCCCATCCTTCCACTGATAGGTGGATTTCAACAGCAAAGACTTATCAATAGTCTGACATGAATGCTGCCAACACTGTGAACCCACATCACCAGAAGCTGCTAAAAACATCACTGCTTCTCCTGAGAGTGAAAACAGCATTAGGCCCAGGGACCAGACACACATCAGAGGGTCTGAGCTCTCGGCCCAAATAACTGCCTAAGCCACGTGGTTCCAAAGTTTCTTCAACCTCGAACTATCTCCTGCGCAAAAGATGACTGGCATAGCCCTTTCTGACCAGCAGAAACCAGAGAGGCCAGCCCCAAACAGTGGGAGAAAGCCCTGGACTGAATGATTAATGTTTGGGGCCCGATGTTGTGACTTACTAGGTAATCCCCCTTCATGCAAACCACACTTCATGTTTCTGGACCACAAAGATGAAAGCAAATAAACTGGTGTCTCTAAACCATAAAAACTCTCACTTTTGGCATAAGTAAAATTACACAAGTTTTTGGTAGAGCTTCCTTTGCTCCAGTCTAGGACCATTCATGATTTAAAAACACAAATATCTCACAAAGATAAAATAATCACGCTTATCAACCAAAAGTAATCTCATTAATACTAAGTGTGTGTTTTCACATTTCCATAAAGGTACAGGTACAGAATGCCAACTTACTCAGTAACTAGTTCCCTTCAATTGAGAAATATAAGGTCTTGATTCTACAATTCTTCAGCTTTTCAGTCCTTTGGCAGCAATCACCAGACAGGAATCTTAACACTATGATGCAACAAAGCATGTGTAATTGGAATATAGTTGTATAATTCTTCCAGGGTTTCCACTGATAAAGCGCTGCTGACCCCTAATGCTGCCTGAGCTCATCATACAAGTGAGACAGCACTTATACAACAGATCAACATCATAATAGGGTTTGTTGGCAGGTTTCAAAAATGGCTTTCTATCAGTAAGTCATGTTTTTGTTTCTGTGGATAGCTGTGTGCTACACTCTAACAAAGGGCCTGGCTCTTTTATTAGTGACCCCCAACACACACACATACACCACCACCACCGACCCAGCAGTCTAAATTCGCTTAGCAGTTTCAAGCAAGGGTTCTTAGAACTAGACAGCAGAAAGACCTTATCACACTGGACCTAGTGTCAGGAGAACAGAAAGCCCCTCCACTTCCACTCAGGACAACGAAGGCTGGATACGAACCATGAAAAGCACAGTCTGAAACATGCAACCCACGGGCACTCATGCCCTGGCGTGTATCCAGAAACCAGCAAATTACCAAATAGATATCCAGTTGGTCAAACCAAGCCAGATAACTTCCTGACCCTTTCACCTGGTCTGTGTTCTCCATTCCCGTGCTACTGCTCTAAGCATTTCCTCTACATCCCTCGGACCATCCACATACATCCTGCTTGTTAATCTCCTTCAAAATCCACCTGGAAAGTTTACAGCCTCCTCATAAAAATACCATTTTGCTTTCCTTAGGAACCTTAGAGAAGGTTAGACACTTAGACACTTTATGCTGCTCAAACTTTTCTTACCAGAACTCTGATTATAATGAACATAACTTTACCAGGTTACAAAATCTTACGCAGGCACCCAACGACAAACAAGTTACAAGTCCTTTAAAGTCTTATTTATCCTTAACTGAGATGAACTGATTTCAGTGATGAACAAAAACTGAAGAATGAAAAGGAAACTGGCTTCTTCTTAGCAAGTTACAGTGCTTTAAATCTTAATTCATTTTATTTATTTCGTTTAATTAGTAAATTGCACTTCTTAACTTTGTGCCATCTCATCAACTCTTGTCACTTGTATGACTCAGTCTATAGTTCTTTACGAATAAAGAAATACACTAGTGGAATGAAACTCTTTACAAATATATTTGATTTTGGTAGCCTTTTCAAACAATAAGTACTAAGCTGAATAGAATACAAATTTAAAAACTAAAAGAAAGTAGGATTCCTACATACGGTACAAAGATCCTTATATTGCAGCTTTTGGAATTTTGTATCTGTATTTTCTGCACACAGCTCCACATAGCCAAGAACAACTTGAAACACAGTATTGTGAATGGCTTGAGTGAAGTGCATATGAAGTTGATCCATTGCTGTCTGCGAAAAGAAAATACATATCATGTCACTTATAGAAGAAAATGTCAACAAACTTGAAAAATACTAGAATATTCTCACCAACTATAGCTACCATTGCAAAGATCACTATTATTCACAGAAGTGCGCATTACCCTTCAACATGCCAAAGCAACCCACTGCTAAGGATAAGTCTGAATCATGAACATTGCTCTGTTTGTGATGACTGTATACCTGTTTA
This sequence comes from Nesogale talazaci, assembly GCA_004026705.1. Classification (NCBI taxonomy): domain Eukaryota; kingdom Metazoa; phylum Chordata; class Mammalia; order Afrosoricida; family Tenrecidae; genus Nesogale; species Nesogale talazaci. Next base: position 9,096 of record PVJH01020878.1, read on the forward strand.
AACTATCTCAACCTTGTCATGTACAATCACACATCAGGAACTCATCTGCTAACAGACACTTATGGAAGACACTTACTTACCAGTGGTCACCCTTCCCAAAGAAGCCTTTACTGACAATCCCATATAAATCAGTACTTACCTTAATTCCCTATCTAATCATAATTTATATTTTGATAGCACTTGTGTTAGGAGCCCTAATAGCAATGTCAGGTAGGTGTAGGGCTGCTAACTGAAAGGTTGGCAGTTCTAACACACAAGCCGCTCCATGTGAGAAAGATGAGACGATCTGCTTACGTCAAGATTTAAAGCCTTGGAAATTCTATCTGTATGGAGTCATTGAGTTAAAATCAACTCAATAGCATGGAGTTGTGATCAACAAACATCATATTCAATTTATTTTTTTTATCTTTTATTGTGAACTGAGTGCAAAGCAGATTAGCTTGTCATTGAACATTTTATAATTCACACATATTTTATTTCATCTCATTGATTATAATCCCTACAATATAATACAATTTTTCCTATTTCTTCTTTGTGTTTCTTGTTTCCAGTCTTTCTTTTCTAACCCTTCTGCACTTTGTCCTTGGATAAATGCTGTCATATATATCACCTGGGTGATGATTCTAAGATATGAGTACCTTACTAGTGTCATCACTCCCTATATAAAAACACCTATGGTTTGGCTTAAAATTGAATCCCAAAGAGTGAATTCATTTCCTGACCTGAAGGATGACAAAGAGGAATAATCTCAGGGCTTCCACCAATCTCTGCCTGCACACAGCTTCACAAAGGTGACGAGTAAATCTGGTCTTTAACATAATTTTTATTATCATGCTTTTCTAGATAATCAGAGATTCCTCCCCCCACCCCACCCCCCACCCCCCGCCCCACCGCCTAATCCCTAAGGAGGAGTTCCCTTTGCCCTAGTTTCTACCTCACTAGGTTTTGAGTTTTGTCCAGGTTGACTGGCATTTTCTGAGTAAGCTGCAAACGATTTGACTTCTTGCAGCCTGCTCTGTGATTGGGAGGCATTTCCTGGGACTGTGCAAATGATGTGACTGTAAACAATGCAAACGAAATACCATCTACAGCCTAATATCCAAATGAGGTGGCCTATGGAGAGCAGAGTGGTCAGGTCTAAGCCTTGACAAGAGGGCCATGTCTTGAAATGGACAAGGAATTTGTAACTATAAGCAGCCAGTAATCTCCGCTATCCTCCACTCCCCACCCCCTCAGAGGTTCTGCAGACAGAAAGCAGCAAGAAGCAAAGCCACAGAAAAAGCAGAAAGGAGGTAAGGAATGGCCTAAAAAACCTGCAACAGGGTCAAGGCTATAGCGTGAAGACAGCAGGAAGCCGGGTAGTGGCCCAGCACCAGAAACTGTGATGACAGATGAGAGCTAAGAGAAGGCTGCCTTCAAAAGCCGACAGGAAACCTTAATGGTCAAGAGGAGAGAACCATTTTGAACTATAAAGGGAGATCTTTCATGGATGCTTTCTGATCCTGATCCCAAGTTGTAGCTGTTGATCTTGATCTCACTTACAATTAATGAGTTCTGTGAGCTGTTGCTGCAGCTTTCTAAACACAACTGAGGCAGGAGAGAGCGCTAATGGACAGGAGAGGAGCTCATCTTACAAGGGCAGTACTATAGCTTCAAGAAGGTGGAAATCTGTAAGGTATTTGGCCCCTGTCTCACAGGAACTGGCTCCATGCAAACTCTTCTATTTAAAAGATATCTATAAATATAGAGGGGAACATTTAGAGGCAAGAAAAATAACTATCATGTCTAAAATGGCAAAAGAAAAATATAGAAACATGTACAACAGAAGATACCATTAATGTTTAAACCACAGTATACCTTCCAAGTTTTTCAAAGAAGACTTGAACAATAAAACTATGTAAAGGCCATGCATTATGACAGCAGTTACACACATTCTAGGGATAGTGCCCTTTGTAGAATGCAATGACCTGTTTTTACACAGAAAGGCACAGACTATGTAACAGCTTGTACGGACCACTTCGTGAGTCAGGCCAGCCTATCTAGGAACCCTGGGAGCTCCAAATCAAGAATTCTTGATCCAGAACCCAGAACTGAGGTAAACTCTGAAAATACTGAGGACAGCAAACACTAGATAGTTCAAAAGAAATGTGCATATTTTTTTAATCACACTACATACACTTCTAGCAAGCATTAACCTTACTTTAGCAAATGAAATTCACCAAAGATACCATCTTATTAAAGTTCAGACTGACGCAATCATAAAGATCAGAATTTCTAGTGAAGGAAAAAAACAACTATCCTTTCAAAACTAACCTGTGTTTTTCCAAGAAGTCGGTATGCTTGTTGAACCTTGGTATAATGGGTGATGTCAAAATTCTTACAGATTTTAGAAAGAGCTACATCCAATTGTTCCTACAGAATTAAAAGAAGAGATAATAGGTGATTAAAAAATCATTAAAAATGTCTCCAAGGTAATAAGAAATATTAATAATTTATCGCCTTTAATTACTATTTGTAGATTTTATATCATGTTGAATTTAGTGATCAAAACATTCAAATTTGTAAACAAATGATCATTTATTTATAACTATAATCAAGCTTACTAAAATATGATTAAGATTTCCGTTTTTGTTTTGTTTTGTTTTTGGCATCACTGCCCTGGTGGTGGGAGTAGGAGGCCCAGCCTTTGCTCCTGTGGAGCTGCTGCTGGAATTGAACCTCCATCCCAGTGGGCCACAGTGTCGCGCACAACCACTATACCACTGAGGCTCATCCCATTTGTTTTTAAAAACCCACCAGGATTAGAGGGTCTAGGGATACAAAATACAAATAATATTTTCTTAGGGTTTATTCTTTTTTTAACTTGATATTCCTTGAAGTATTAACTCAAATCTTAAGGGAAATATGATGTATATTTGTGGAACTATTGGAATATAATAAAACACTCCTCTGTAAACAATTGGAAATTATTTGCAAAAAATGGCCAAGGTTTTAAAAGTATATATTTCAAGGCTTACATTTCTATAACTAAATCTATTATCATTATGAGTTTCTATTTTTTTTAAAAAATTGATTTTCTGTGAAAATGATAACCTAAGATTGTATATTAAGAGTAAATAAATGAGTTTCAATAGAAAAGTCCTCATTAAAACACAGAGGATTGTTAACCTGAGTTTTTTTTTTACAGCACCCATTTTTACAATTTTCAATAAATAAGTTTTGAGATTTTTAAACAATTAACACATTCATGACCAAGGATCACTTTCATAAAAGGTTATTTGAGAGTTCAGCTTTAAATTTTATATCCTCTTATCAGGAAAACAATAACTTAAAATCCCAGAAGAAACTAAATTATTCTTCTTATATCTGCTAAAATGAATAACCTATTTTACAAAGATTGCCAAGAAAAGGGAAAAACTTCAAAATAAAAATATATATTTAAATATGCGCAAATACACACATAGAGAGGAAAACAGCAAAGCTTAATATTCATGCCTTACCTTTTGCTTTTTTTAGTTTTTATTTTTTGATAAACCATATTATTTTGAGGTTGAGAAAATTAAGAAGGTTTTCATTGGCTAATTTGTCATAAGCAAATCAATTCACTACACTAAAAAGGAAAAACCAACTGATAATCCAAAAGCAATACATGGAAGTACTTTGGCTCTAATTTAAGTAATTTGGACATAACAATGACTACATTTCAAGAAATGGTGCTTTCAGATCCTATGACTCCAAAAATATTGTTTACAAGGAGAATACCTTGGACACTGTGATATTCAAATTAAAACACTCCTAATATAATATGAAGGCCAAGAAATTAGTTGTATTTATACCATTCAAAAAGCTCTTAAAATGAAAAATTGCCCCCCCCCAATGGAAAATTGCCTAACTTAGGATGTGATTCATCTTACCTCAATTTGTTCTAAAGTATCTTGCAGCTTGGAGTTCAATTCACTAATTTAAACAGAATCAGAGATATCTATCATTAAAATGGACAAACTAAGTAAATACATGCGAACTACATAAATATTCAGTAAGTTTTAAGAAAATTTGAGCAGCAGGTCTTACTTTTGATTCTATAATATTCATTTGGAAGTACATCAATTATATTGGAATCTAAGAGATACTTTCACCTACATATACACATAAAAAACTAAATTTTTTTTTTATCTTTTCAAAAAGAAAACTGAAAAAATAAACCCAAAATTGGTTTTGGAAAAAAAAAAGCTACTGTTACGGTTTGGGAGGGGCTAGGGTCACAATAATAATGTAAAAGATGATCTTCTCTGAACAGACATTATATTTTTGACCATAACAATACAAATTTTTTTATAATTATAAACTAAAACCCAGAAATCAAAAGAAAGTTAGTTCTAAGAATCAAAACCAAAATGAAATAATGAATCTTCATATCAAAATGGTGACGTTTATTTCAAAAAGCACAACTATACTAATGATATATGCTCAAGAACATAATCACTTTAAAATACCATTTGTAATATGCATACATACAAGGCACTAATATGCATTCAATGTGTACTCCAAATCCCTTGCCATCAAGTTGACCAACAGCGAGAGACCCTCTAAGAAAGAGTGGAACTGCCCCATATGGTTCCAAGGCTGCCATCTTGACAGAAGCTGAGGGATATGTCTTTCCCCTGCAGGGACTGATGGGTTTGAACCATACACCTTTCAGTTGGCAACTTTGCACTTAATCACTAAGCCACCATGTACAAGTACATTACAAAAGTGAATAATACTATTATCTTTAAGCATGAAGACTTTCAGCATACAAAGTAGTAAAAGAATGCAAAATTAAATTAATTTCTGCATGAACACATGACCAGTATTTTTCTTTAAAAATATTTTTGGTATGATCTCACCCTGTCCACTGGAAAGGTTGCAACTACCTAACAGCTCTCTGCAATCCTAGACACTCCTGGCGCTGCAGAGGCGAAGCACCCTGTGGGCCAACAATGGAACCCTCTGTTTCCTCAGGTACTAATTGCCTTTGAAACTCCTCGGGCCACTTCTACCCAGTGGGCACTATGAGCTGGAATCAACAGCACTGGGTTTGAGTTTCTGAGTTACTATCAACTTATTAAAAAGGGTTTTTTCTTTGATAAAAGGGCAATTTTGTAATTGCTGATCTAGGGGGAGTGGAGTTGGGGGGGTAGGACGATGGGGAAGGTATATAAGTCAGGAACATATCACTAGGCAAAAAAAAAAGCTATCAAAACAAAGTTGGATGACACAGAACCTTAATTAATTAAATGGATGGGCAGATGAATGAATACAAGTCAAGATATAACTCTTTAAAATTAATCCCCGCCCCCGCCCTTCCCGGCAATAGGCCAGGTTGTTTCAGATCAGGTGCTTTCTACCACAGTCAAAACCATTAACAAAAGAAACCACTTCCGTAATCACCAAAGGAAAACAGACTTTTGCATTATTTCATAAACCTGGAATTCAGCAAATGAATAATGATGAAGCTGATGTACAGTCGTGGAAACCCATGAAAGTGGCTGAGCCTGTCCTGTGAGTCAGAATCGACTGCATGGAAGTGAGGTTGGTTTCTGGTTTATTTCACAAAGATATCTAAATATGCCTACACATGTAGTGTTATTGTTAGTTGCTCCGGTATACAGTAGAATGGCTCTGTGGAGTTTTTAGGGCTGTGATCTTTATGAAGCAGATCTCCAGGCCTGTCTTCTGAGGCACTTCTGGAATGGGTTCAGATAGCTAATGTTTCTGTGAGAAGTCACTTGCTGATCCATTTGAGCCACTCATATAGATAAACAAACAAGCAATCAAGCTGACAGTGTCATATCCTACAGGACACAAACTGCCCCAAAGGGTTCTCAGGGTTGTAATCTTTACCAGAGCAGAGTCACATCTTTCTCCTGCAGATCCGCTAATAGGTTCAAAGGGCTGACCATTCAGGTAAGAGCTAAGTGCTTAATTAACCATTGCTCCAACAGAACGCCTCGATAGGAAGAGCTCTATTACTGAACAGAAGCATCGACAGTCCAAAAATAGAAATCTGTGCCTCCATCTAGTAGACCGGTTTTAGCTACCAGTCAATAAATCTCATATACATTCACTACCCACCTGACAGTGGCGATTTAAGTGTTGTTATGATTTTAAACAGATTTCAGTGGATCTTCAGACTAGGAAAACTAGGAAGAAAGGACTAGCAATCTACTTCTAAAAATCAATCATTGAAAATCCAAATCACAATCCTGGGTTACCCTAATTTATTAATAAGGGCTTTTTTTTGCCCTTAGGGAACACTCTCCGGTCCCTAATCAATCAGGGGTATGATGTGAGACTGCTGGTGGGGTTGTCATGGGTCAGGCCCAACTTGATGGCAGCTAACAACGTAAGTCAAGAAGAAAAGCATCGCAATCAGTGTGAATGGCAACTAAGTCCCAGAGGAGGAAGACGAGACTCAAGACCGTAACTTCAGATTTTGAGAATTAACCATATCTTACAACTTCCCTGTTATTCTTCCCAGGAGCAACCACCGACACCAGTTTTATTTATCCTTCTGGAAATAGTCTCTGTGTGTACAAGATTTACAGATATGTGCACTAGTTCCTCTGGTCTAACTTTCTGGGCTACTTCGCTGACTACCTGCTAATGTTGTCAGTTGAACAAAGTGGAACCTATCCTATATGAGGTGGTTCAAAATGTTCAAAGGGAAATTCCATCACTTCTTATTTCCACTTTTCTACACTTTTTGAAAGCTTTTTTTTTCTTGACTGTAAAAGTATCTTGGGACATAAAACCAAACCAAACTCACTGACTCACAGCAACCTTTTAGGGTAGGGTGGTACTGCCCCAGAGTTTCCAAGACCATAAATCTTTAAGGGAGTAGAAAGACCCATTTCTCTTCTTTGGAGCTGCTGATAATTTCTGCCAACCTTGCTGAACAGAACCCAACATGTAACCACTATCACACCAGAGCTCCTTTCTCGGATATAATAGCCTATATAGCCTATGATCTTCTCTCTCTATTCCTACCACCAGGCTGAGAAATGCTGCCCCCCTCCTCCACCCCGCCCCTCCCCAACCCATCTTACTCAGATCGAGTCAATTCCAATGCACTGTGATCCTATAACACAGAGGACAATTTCCCAGGAGGGTCTCCAAGACTAAGTCCTTAGGCGAGGAGACAGCTAATCCGCTCTGTTGTGCATGGGGCTGCTTTGAGTTCAAACCAACCTTACGGCACCTAACGAGGGCAACATAAGGACCATCTGTGATTGAACATGCATCTGACTCAGTTGCCTAACAGCTGCTGAGTGACATTTTCAGTAATAAGAAAAATAGTTACATTGTATTATTCTTTGAGTCGCTATTTCTACCTCAATAAACAAAACTACAGAGATGAGGGTGGGAGTTAGAGAGAATACTTTAGAAGAATGAGACTGAACAGGCATCGAGGACAGAGAGATAAGCAGAGCCAAAGCTCGTCCATCTCTTGCACGTGGGGTCCAGAAGTTCACTTAAAGCTGAAGCTAAAGATACAGATACAGAAAGCAAGAACACCTGCAATAAGGAGCAATTCAGAACTGGAAAACTTAGTCTTTCTGTTAGGGGCTATTTTGAATTTAGGAGGAAAAGAAAGAAATCTAAATTCATTCACAGGTAGATGAAGTTTTTCTAAAGTTTCTCTACTAAAGAAAATGGAGCATTTCAGAGTCTATGGAATCATTATAAATCTAGATTTTAATTTATATATAGTTAAAATGATTCTATATATTATGTACAAAGGAGTAATGCAAACATAAACTGTAGAATATTCCAAGTATAAGACCTCGCAAACATAAAATATGGTTTTATTAAAAATATTTTCAAGATCTAGGACAGCAGCTTGACAATTTACTACTACTTAAAACACACATAAAGTTATGGTATTAAGGAGCAAGCACATTGACTCCAGCTTTTAAAGAAGTTCTTAATGGCTATTAAAAAATGTGAATTCAAGCTATTGCAATCAATTAATAAAAGTATGCTAAAAGGCTCTATTAGTATTTTGATAAAATATATTATGGTTTAAAAAAATTATGAGTTCTCAAGACAGAAGGCCAAGGAACTACCAGCGGCTATCAGCAAGCTGAATAGAAGGAATCAAACAATTCTGTAGTGCATTTCCACCATCACCACAGAAAACATTAGAGTAGCAACCATTAATAACTAATGAAGAGAGACCAACTAAGACACACAAATCCGAATGATTGCTTAGAGCTAAGATTTGTGTACAAATCTGATAGGACAGAGAGCAGGTGGTACAGAAGTCATTAGCATTTTAATAAATGTTCCCTGGTCTTTTATTTACAAGCCATGCAATTTGAGTGAAACTACTTAACATTGTCGGTCATCAGTATCCTCTATAAAATAAGTTCTAAAGCTTGCTTCCAGCTATAATCCGCCATGATTCTGAACACCCAATACCATGGGGTCTGTATGTGATTCCTTAAAGTGCTAAAATTACTAGACTAAATTTAAGGAATAGACTGCACATTATGGCCATTGGTTAGGATATGTTTCAGTATGGTAATTCCAGCCTAGTTAACTCAGGCCTAATTCAGGGATTCAGTCTAATCATTGATAGCAGAAAAAAGCAGTTTTCAAAGGTTTTGAAGCTAAAACAACAACCTTGAAATATGGCTTACGCATGATTCCCACAGATCTCCTAAACCCGTGGGCCCAAGATGTCTGTCCTTACTGTATTCAGAAGTTCCCTGCCCAAGACAAAGCCCGATCATTTCTAAGAAAGAAGCTCTGATGCCACTATTAAGGGTTGAATATACTCAAAACATTTCCACACTTGTATGAATTACAATTCTATCATGAGCATCCTGATTCAGTTTTTAAATGCTAAAGAAAATGAAGCCTTGTTGAGAAGATATTATTAAAACCTAATTTTAAATTACTGCTGTCAATCCTCCTTAGCTAGTGGTGTCTAGCTTCTACTTCTAATCCTATAAATGTTGGACTAAGGTATGAGATATGAACCATTCACAACATGAATATCTAAGATGATTTATTTATTTATTTATTTATTTACTCTTTACTAGCATAGGCTCCATAATAACTGACAATGATTAGAAGTTACTAAAAAGTTAATAAATTTTAATCATGCTTATTCTAAGAAGTAATACAGCATTTCAGGCTGTTAAATACTAAATAAATAAGAGTTCACTGATATTTCATATCAGACCATAAAGAGTTTCACATATCCCTTTGATAGTTTATCAAATAACTGATAAAGTTATATAACACAAAGAAAAATGAGAAATGTACTAAAACAACATCACTAACAGTGAAATGAGGATAAAAACAACATCTGACTTCTGGTCTATTAAAGAAGATGGCAGAAGACAACTAAATAATGCCCTCTGACAGGAGAAAATAACTTATGTTAAACATTTTTGTGAGTTAAAGTAATAACATCCTCTGATAGTTTCTCTGGCATGTATCTACTATCCACCTGCACCCCCCCCCCCAAAAAAAAAAAAAAAAACTACCCTCTAGGAGAGAACTGTAACAAACCATGACGAGAGTATAAATGAGAGAGGGAGGAAAGCATTATTTAGGATATGTTAACAGCTGAGAAGGACTTCAAAAAGCGGAGACTCTCCAACAGAAATTTAAAATAATTAGAACGTTGACATTTGGAACATTTTGAATTTGAGACAAAGGATGACTTTTCCTTTTTTAGATGTCTCATTACCCTATTGAATTCTGTAGCTAATACTACTTCATCAAAATACAGTAAATGAGATTCTTATTTGCTCGATTTTTAAGGTAAAGTATTGACAAAACACAAAACTTTTAATGGCAGTTGCAAAAATAATACAGATTCTCTAAATCTGACCAAGTAAAAATAATGTCACAAAACACAGAAGCAATAAGAAAAAAGGTATATCCAATTCCTATTGTTTATTGTATTTTATGATGGGGAGTCAGCAGTGGTAAATCAAGGAAAAGATATGTAAGCTAGCACTGAGATTCTAAGGAGAAAATAATAAGTAAGAAATAAAAGTGGTATATCTCGGGAAACAGGAAAAAGCTAAGTCAAGCAGAAGACAGAGAGAAAAAAAAAATCTCTGTATTTTAAAACCATTTAAATATTGTTTCTTCTGGGCTGCGCCCTGTTGTGTTAGTGGTTGAGTGCAGAACTGCAGCCCACGGGCTTGGCGGTTCAAATCCAGCAGCAGCTCTCCGGGAGCAAGGCTAGGTAGCTCCCATGACCACCAAAGGGCAGTGATGCCCAAAAATAAGTAAATAAATACATAAATAGATAAAATAATAGTTTCTTCCATTGTGTAGATAGTAATTTATTTTAATATGACATGAGCTTTGAGTAAGCCTGAGAGAAATGAGCTAGCGTAAAAAATACAAATGCAGGTTCTCTCAATAACTCAGTGCAAGTAACACAAGCAACAAAGCCTTGGGACCCAGGTAACAGGCCTGCAGAGACACCCAGGGGTTAAACACTGCTCGAGGCATTCGTTCTGGGACTTGCCCAAGGCCTGAAAAAGAAACACTCTCAGGCACATCTGGTCTGGTGGTAACCCAGGAGCTGTGTGCAACACGCCAAGATTTTTAAAACTTCTACAACCTACAATTTTCATGACTCACTAAACTTAATATTCTGACAAAAAAGAAAGAAACCTCAACATGTACCGATAATTAAGTACCCATGTCTGTGCTAACGCTGTGGAGCCCTGGTGGCCTAGTGGGTTACTTGTGAGACGGCAGCTCATTACAAATTCAGCAGTTTGAAACCGCCAGCTGCCCCTCAGGAGAAAGAGGCTTTCAACTTCTATAGAACGTCCCAAGATGCACAGGGGGAGGGAGGGAGTGGGGGAGGTCCAGGTACATTGGGGTTAGGTGCTAAGGTATGTAGTGATGAGGTGCTTTCAGGGTGGTTCCAACGACTGCCCCCCTATGCGTCACAGAACAAAACACTGCCGGGTTCTGAGACAGCTTCACAGGAAGGGCTTTGCTGCAGCTACTGTGTCCATCCTGCTCACGGAAGGTCTTCCTCTGTAATTCTGACCCCGCACTTTACCGAGCAAGATTGTCCATTTCCAGGGACTGGTCTGTTCTGATAACATGTCCAAAGGCAAAGGCGAGGTATAGCATTCAAAGAACTAGTTCTGAGAGTACCCAAACTTTTCCACACATGAGATGGAAATATATGTTGATTCCCACAACGAGTTTCTTTCAAATGAAGTAAAAACATGAAAGCAGTTTTGACATTTAAAAATAACTTCTCTCCAAACCAAGTTATATCAATTTAAGGGGTGAGGGAATTAAACACTTCATTCACAGATGTACTTTTAGCATAAACACTTCCTGATTCTTATTCCCAGTAACCCCCAACTATATGACTCTGTCGATCAACTCAAAATATACCAAACATAAAAAAATATGCCAAACATTATAAAAATGTTTCCTGTCAGTTGTAAAACAAGACTGGTACATCAGTATCTTTTATTAAAGAAACCAAACAACTCATCTCAAGGAAAAATTAGCAAAGAGGCGCCAGATCTCTGCCACTTTCAACCAAATCCATCATCTTACTTGGCACTTCGTATACAAAGTAAAAGATGGCTAACCCAGTTAAAAGAAGCAAAACGACAGGAACGGACCGTTCACCAAAGATGACAGCCAAAGCTCACGAACACGAGACACCTGGGAAATGCAAATGAAACCAAGAGTGAAACTACCTTACCCCATCAACAGGAAAGAAGTGCTGGCGAGGCTGCAGGGAGTCCCACATTGCTGGTGGGACTGGGGAAAGCAATCTCACCCTACCTCAAATGACTGGGAAATTAGAAATTCCACACAATCTAGCGATGCCACTGCTGGGTATACATCCTAAAGCAGTAAGAGTCATAACGCCAACAGACATGCACACCCCTGGGCACAACAGCAAGAAGATGGAAACCACCTGGACACCCATCAGTAGAAGGGACAAAGAAATTTTGGTACATACACACAGTGGAATAGTATGTATCAAACAGTATGAAAAAAAACCCAAAAAACAACCAAGACCACAAAGCACCTCTTGGCATGGATGGACTTGAAGAACACTGTAACGAATAAAGTTAGCCAATGAAAACAGGGTAAATATTTTATCAGACCACTATTATAAGAGGAGGCAGGGAGGGGTAAAGTTAAGTGGCTAGACTGTTGACAGGTGTCAGCTTGTGTGAAATGGATCACAGTAAGTAGTCCACAAATGGGAGAAGAGAGATTCGGGAGTGGGTAACGGGCAAACGATGTGAGGAGTCTGATTAGTAGTTTAAACTGTTGAATACAAAGTTACTGTTTGAAATGTACCCCACCAAATTTACAATGATGCATTTTAAAAGGTATATAGCTACATAAACAGATCTACTGGAAATAAAATCAGTGGCTCTTTTGTTGCAGAAGCGAATACATGTATTTTTTTTCCTACTTTCAGAATCCTAAGAGTCAGTTCTGAGTTTTCTATAATCCCTTCCGATTGCTTCTCTTCAGACCACACGGTGCATGTCCCTTGACCAAAAACCTCATTTCCAATAAAGTCGAGATGTGACTAAGAAGCAAGGACATAAGATCTACCAAGGAGGTATTAAGTGATGCATGAACAGAAACATCTTCCTGACAGATGAGTTTTCCCACAGAATAAAAATCACACTAGAATCCAAAAATGGTTCTGGGTCATGGGGTGCATCTTTGTCCTAAAACCCCAAATCTCACTAAGCCTTGTATACCTCATAGTGAACATTTCTAAAGGGGATGCAGTCATGATTCTCTAGGCATTGACAGAAATGAAAATGAATTTAAATGTTAAAGAAAATGAGAGTGTCTAAATTCAGCTGGAAATTAATTACTACCCCCATGATTACCAAGTGTCAAGTGTTTTTTCACTCTGATTCACTCAAGTCCAAGCAATGATTAAATCTTGCCTTTGGCTAAATTCCACAAGTCAGGTCAATTACATGAATTTTTAGAGTTTGATAAATCCTGACTGATCAGCCTCAGCTGACAGCGATTAAAAGTGAAAATAAGTAGTTATTGTGTTTGGAAGAATGGACAACAGCACAGCAAAAGAAAGAAAATTAAGTGCTCAGAGTAAAAATGACACACCAGTAAAGATACAACACAACAATGTTAGAATAAAATATCCTTTATCTTAGTGCACTGTCCTTCAAGTAAGCTAACACTATTCCTCTTTCAAAATGTCCGTATCTTCCATTTTAGTGTATACTTCAACCAGCTCCCAAATTTGTCCCTAAAAGGATTCACTGTGACCTTTTAAAAAAATCTCATTTTAAGTGAAAATACACCCAGCAAAAGTCATTCCCATTTAACAGATTTCTGACGTCATCATCAGTGGCACTGATTACATTCTTCAAACGGTGCAACAAACACTCCCAGTATCTATTTCTGTTCGACCGTTTCACTGTGACGTCTCTGCTACTAAGAACTGAACAGCTACTTTTCAGTCGTTACCTTGCTTAGCCTGTTTTTCTGAGTGCCCAGTGTGTCTCCTCAAGAGCCCTGCGCCATGAGCAGCGGGATCAGTATGAGATTGCTAATCACAGGCCCCAGCACCCACTCTGAGGCAGAAAGAGTGGGCTGCTTGTTCCTGCAAAAGGTTACAGCTCAGAAGCCCTGTGAGCAGTTCTACTCTGTCATATGGAATCACTGTGTGTCAAAATCAACTGGAAGGCCAGGAGTGTTGGACATCTGTCATCCACAGCTCCTTTTACATCTTGACTTGGTTCACTCTTCTTCCCCCAGGGCCTCCTCTAGAAGCCTTACATGACTCCCACTGTGGGATCCCAAGGCTTCCACTGTACCCTCAGTTTCCTCCTCTCTAAAGTCCATCCCTCCAGGTCATCAGTTCAAAGCCACCAGCCACTCCACAGGAGAAAGATGAGGCTGTCTGCTCCCACATGGATTCACAGCCTCGTAAGTCCTATGAGTTGAAGTCACTCTCAGGTGAAATTGACTAGGTGTCAGTGGGTTTTATTTGAACCTATTCAACAGACTTAGGTCTGAGAGTACGTCAAAAGGAAAATCTTAATTCAAACTTAATGTTGCTTTATCATAATTCTTCTATCATTCAGTTAATTGCAATCAACACCTATAGTATCAGTGGGTCAATATTCACTAACTGCCCAAATTTCCATATAAAAAGACAAAAGGTGTTGCATTCTGGGATTGGGGCAGGGCTTCATTTGAAACGGGGTTTGTACAGCAAGCACACTATCTTCCATAGATGATACACTTTCTGATGGGTTGGTGGGAATGATGATATATTGAGAAATGACTTCCCCTTCTAGGCAACTTTCACCAGGAATGCAAACCCTTCATTTTAAGCTAACCAAAAAGTTACAACAGCCATTGTTGCATTATATATTTTATAAAAAACTTAAAAGAGAGAGAACGCTAAAAACATCAACACTTAAATATTACAAGGTTGGTTAATAGGCAAGAGGGCTTTAAAAAATCCATTATCACATAAGTCCCCTTGTATGAACTAATTTCACACTTAAATCTTGCCGAATTTGCATTATGTGAGCCAAGTACTCGAACAATCTGGAATTAACAAGCTGCAGTAACTCTCCCAATATGTACGAGTTCAACAAAGTGAAAGAAAAATAACTTCCAAGTGATGCAATGGGAGGCATAAAATAAATTCATTGATTCTTCTTTATTATTCAATAAGACTGAAGAAGATCCAATTGGAAATATAAAAATAAAGGTCCACTGAGGTGACAAAATGGCACAATTATACAGTATCTAATCTTTCAAATCTTAAGTTTTACTGTAGTACTGATTCATAAATAGTAATTCCAAAATAGGAGAACATATTCTTACTTTCAATGTTCAATAACTTTTGATGTTTATTAACACAATATGTCAAACAACCTACACTGAAAACTGAAAATAAAGTCAAATATAAAATTGTTCTACCTTACCTTATACAACTGTAATGCTTAAATGTGCTGGCAGCTTTCTGACATTCTAGACATAACTGAATAGCTCCTGGATAGTCTTCCTCCTTAAGATGGAAAAGCAGATGCCATTAAGCTAGAACATTTTTTCTGAAAAATCAGTGGGAAATAAGCCTCTGTTCATACTTGACATAGCTGTCGACTACTACCTATGACAAATACAAATGGCTTTAACAAATGGGAATTTATTTTTCTCATATTTACTTATATACACAGAATATTTTCAAAATGCTTACAATATTACCACATAAAGGATTTAGAGAAATATGTAATTGATTTAGTGGCCAATTGTTATTCTTGATGATTGTAGCATAAGTTGTAATTCACAAACCCTGTTACCTTCCAGTGTTCGGAAAATCCTGATTTAGGCCAGGGGGTGCCAAGCTCAGGATATTTAATCTTTTTTTTTTTTCATAAGTCCAAAAGAGTTCATTTTTTGTTGAGATTTTTTGATCAAATGTCTCAGCAAGTCGGCAAAGCAAAAGATTATTGAGAGGTGACAAAACTCGATCTGGTCATGGTTGTCTACATATATGTATGTATTATACATACACCAATAATAAATTTATATATGCACTTGACTGTAAATTTTAGAGCTACTACACTGCCAAATAAAGTCAATTATGAATAAAAGAAAGGCATCTATTTTCTCAGTTTAAGAAGCTGGAAACCTGAACTGCGCACCAGCCGGAGGGAAAGACTCGCAGAGTGAGCTCTGGAGGAAGGTCCTCATCATTTCTGCTTCTTCCCCCATTCCTTGGAGCTCTCCATAAATTTTGGTATCTGTTCTATTCCAACTGTTTCCCTCTGCTGACCTAAGAGACACCTGACACTATGCTTCATTCAGACCACCAAGACCACCCAGTCCCAGAAGGGTCTCTGACTCCAGGTCTAGCAGTTAGGATTCACAGCACCTGTTTGGAGGGAACTTATTCCACTCCATGACCATTGCTCTCCAAAATTCATGGCCTTGCTGTATGCGACACACATTTCCTCTATGACATCATCTCAAAATATTAAATCAATTTCATGGCTAAAATCTCACTTTTTGAATGATCTAAACCAAGTATAAGTGAGGCTTAAAATTTATTCCATCCTGAGGCAAAATCCCTCTTCAACTGTGAACCTATGAAATCTAGAATACCAACTGTCTGTTGCCAACGTGTATTGGGTGAAACAAGTACAAGATAAGACACTGCTAACACAATGAGAGAAATTAGAGAAAAAGAAGAGATAATAACAGGTAAAGAGCAGGTCCAAAATCCAGCAGAAAAACTTACAGATTTCTCAGTCCTGAAAATAATCCTCAGTTTTTTGGGGCTCTAGGGCAATGGCCTCACCCTGGAGTCTGGGTATTCGACATGTCTCCTCGTCTCTGGGTGCTGGTCCTTTGGCCCTGGTCTTTAGCTATGCTTTCTAGGCTATTCTACCCTTTGGCATGGCAGCCCCAGTCCCCCACCTTGGGATGGCTTCCTATAGCCTTTCAATACCTAGTACTCCGGAGTAGACTCTCTGAAACCAAGGTGGCTAATAGTTCAGGTCACAGGCTTGATCTGCTCTAGGGAGTTTCCTTGGGGTGTGGCCACCTCACCTTTTTCTTGCAAGAGATAACGGGACAGTAAAATCTACGAGGGACCTGAGTACCGCCAGGAGTACATCCTGAGTACATCCCTTGACCTGAGTGCCCCTGCTGAGAACCTTCTAGAGTACAAGGACTGATGCAGACACATGGAGAGTTCCAAGGAATGCCTGGCCCAAGATGCCAAAAGACGGCATGAACCTTCCTCCACAGCCAGCCTTGCAACAGATGCTCAAGAATCCAGAGGCTACGAGGCTTCTAAACGGCATGAGAATAAATGTTTGTTAAAACCTTCGGTGTGGTATGTCTGCTAGAGGAGCACAGGATAACTACGACAGCACCTTCCAGCCTCTACTCACTAATTCAATTCCAAAAAGATTTCTATTTTTAGGTATCTGCTAGAATGACATTCTACTCCTCATACCAAATTCTGTCTTAGTTACCCAGTGCTGCTATAAAAGAGAACCACAAGTGGATAACTCACACACAACTTAACATAACTGACATCATTCAATCGATAATACTCTACCTAGAATTTACAGGACCAAAAATTCTAATTACTCTTAAGCAAATATTAAAATACCAATGATAGGAAAATAGTAAAACACAAAGAGACAATTGAGTTCAAGTATAAAATAAATAGAAAAAAAGATTCTACTGCCTCAATTATGAAGCAATGGCCACCTTAAGACCGTAACATATGCCGTAAAGCCTGCCTAGGGTCATAAGCTGCTGTACTGACAAAGTGTTCTCCAACTACTAGCATCTCTTTTATCAGTAATGATTATATAAAATCTTCCCTAACAGTGTGTATGCTACACATAATCAGCATTCAGCCATTCAAACGACAACAATAAATATTTCTTTTTTTTTATTTTTTTAAGGCATCACTGCCCGGGTGGTGGCAGTAGGAGGTCCAGCCTTTGCTCCTGTGAGCGAGAATTGAAGCTCCATCCCAGTGGGCCGCAGTCCCGCGCACACAACAATAAATATTTCTAACAAATAAATTTGGAAAACAATTTAACATTAATAACCTATTAATATTTTTATCACTTAAACAGTAATTTAATGCCAAATGCATTTTTCATGTGGACTTCTCAGTTTACCTGATAATTACTGTCAGAAGAAATAAAGTGAAGGTACAGAAAGCCTGGAAAAATGTCCCCATGTTCATATCTAAATTCAACAAATGCAACTGAAACCACGGGAATGCTGAGATGATGACTAAATACCTATTCCAAGGAGCTCAAGTGCTACGGGGAAGCACACATCTCACAATGCGTTTTGGTAAACATTATTAGAGAATAGAGAATGCTATGAAAGTATCAAAGAGAAAAGAGATGGCTCCCTCAGAAAACTAAGGAAGCTATGAAATATAAACCTAAGTGCACTATGACATATTCCTTAAATCAAGGTACTAATAGGTGACATTCAAAAGATCATTTTAACGCAATACAATCAAGTGATACTGCAGTGAGCATGTCAACATTTCTATAAATAAACTTGTGCTTTCCAACTTAAGTATATATGAAGGAGTTTTAGAAAGTTAATGGGGGAAAAAAAAATCCATGATCTTTTAGTTCACATTTTCCAGGAACTTTTTGAAGTCTTCTCATATTTCAGTAGAAAATGCCCTTTGTCAAGTAGCTTTACATGTTAAAACTACTCTTTATACAACATATACCAAATTTGAGAAAAATGTACATCTCAATTTTGTTCACTATGATTTTTCTTTATACTATTATCAGGATCACCCAAGTCCCCAAGTCTTCTTAGCTCACCTCCAACATTTCACTGAGGCGGACATCTGTTCTTTGCTGAAGGGGGAGGAAAAAAAAAACAATCAAAGGTAAATCTGTTTCATGCACAAAATTAAGCTTTAATTTTAAAAAAGTCACCCGTGTATACCAATGTTTTTATAGTTCGCAGAGATTTCAGAAGTCCAACCAGCAGCTGACGTTTCCTTTGATTGGCAAGAAGGCCTAAACTAGCTTGTGTGAAACCTTCCTTTGCGATGTTCAAGTGTCTGTAAAAATGAACAATAAAGAATTTAAATGTCTTAGTACATTAAGAATACTGTGCATCCAGAACATTTTGCTAACTAGTGAGGTTTGGGCCAGAATTATTATTGACATTTGTAGTTTTGACTCTCTTTTACAAATGTGTTCAAAGGCTCAAAGTCAGTGCTGCTCAAAGTGGGTAGGTAGACTGGTACCAGTCTGCAATAAGAAAAGAGGAGGAACTGAAGATAGGTACTTACAGCACTCCAAGCAAAATGTGACAAAACGACTATTATGCCTCATACACTTAATAGTAAGGGCAGGGGGGCAGTATTTTGTGTGCCTTTGGGTTTTATTTCATTTTCCATGTACTTTGATCTTGAATTTTACACAAAAAATCAGTCAGGAAAAGGTTTAAATTGACTGCCCCTCACCACTGATGTTTTGAGAAGCATTGATCTACACATGTAAAAAAATGCTAACCCATAACTAGGTTTACAGGCTCTACCCACATCCCTTCTCAGGGCAAATTTTAGATAATAGCATATATTCACTTAATGAACAAAATCAGTCATTCAGAATTAAAAAAAAACTATTTTCAGGTTAGATTTTATAGTTATTTAAAAATCAACTAGACACAGTTATTTAAAAACAAATATAATGAAATAAAATACCTCCTCCCATTTGTGCAGATAACAGCAGCTAACTGAAGACCTGTCTGTAATGAGGTCACTCTTTCAAGTTCCTATGGAAAGATTAAGCCCAGATTACTCTTTGAGATACCCTGTTTCTTGCGTCTTATTCATATGGTACTCTTAAAAAAACCTAATGGGTTTAGAAGAATAGCCTACTTGGAAAACAAAGTACAATAAAAATAGCTGAATGTGAAAGTTATTAGTACATTTCCCCCCTAGATCCCTTACAATGATTAGTTTCAAGTGATTTTCACGATAACATATGACAAAATATTTAGTCAGTATTATTTGGGATGAAATCTACCTAACCTACTTTAAGCAGGAGTAGACAAATAAGTAATCATATATTTACTTATATGTTTCTACTCAACATAGTCTCCAAGGTAAATAAGAATATGACAAATATGATTTCTGTTTACTAAGGCAATGAACGTCTTCATCTGAGTACTGGTATAGATCTCAGAAGATTTTGTTGTTTTCTGATGAAGAGTGAGATTCTGCTAGACAACCCAATTTTATCATATTTTAAAGGCAGAGTATTGCATGGCCACTGATTCACCACTATTGCTGATGTTACAAAGTGCAGTGAAGTAATTTAAACTGGTCTTTCTACAGTTTAGAAAACCAGGGAGATAACTTAAAAATCAGCTATAGAAACTCTTCATTACTTCAATTTGGCAAGTAGCCCCAAGTGAGAAAAAAAGGCATACATATACACGCAAATATTGATGTATACATACATGCACACACATTAAATATGTTGCTTTAAAACTAGAGACAAATGACTATGACATTTTAAGTTTCCAGTGTAATTTGAACATCATAAATTCAAGCAGCTTTTTTAATGTTACTATGAGAAATTAACTCAGACACTTTTAAAACACTAAATCATCTTTAAAATGTTTATGAAAAGAAAATAAAAAATATCATCCTACCTTTACATAAGCAGGCTGTTTCTCAAGGATTAAATCTGCTACTTTTTTAGAGACCTATAAGGGCATGCAATCAAAGAAATGAAGTAAAAGAAAAGGCCACATGCTTCCTGTCAGACTTTACATTTAATTTCTTACAAGATCCTTAGATCTTCTCAATAGCCTTTAAAGCACACCCTGGTACTCATTCGCCCATTTGCCCGGGCTGTGAAATTAGTTAACGACAGCACAATACAGCACGTAGTTCAGTAACTGGTCTTCAGTAGGAACAAATGGTCATTACTACTGTTAATAATAAGAATATCATCTGATCCAATTAACATGCACGTACGTTTATCTGTTAAGGGTATATGTTTGGCTTTTAAAAGGTGGCCTGGCTAAATCAAATAAATTTCACTCAATTGAATTTGGGAGAACAATCTCTGAGAAACTGAATTCCTCTGTAAAAGCTAAGAGGACAAGCCAGTGGTTTGGCCTTCCAAAAACACCTGGGCTTTGGTTTTTGGTTTGGGAAAACCATGATGGTATCTAAGGGTTACTGTTTAATTCCATGACTAACATTAACATGTGCCAATCAGAATTACAGTCATGCGAAATATGAGACTTGCATTTTATCATTCCTGCCAGCATTCACTTGCACAAAGCATGGCACACAAGGGACATTTATGGATATTTGTTCAAGAAAGCAAGTGCCACTTTCCCATCCCTCTCCCCCGTGCAAACTGAGAACGGTGGTGGACTCATTAACCTACTACCTTTACTCTTTCAGTTTCTTAATCTGCTTTCAACATCTTAGAAATTAATTAACGCCCAGATCTACTCCTTGTTCTTGCCTAGAAAGAGGGATTCCATTAAGATTAAGAAGATTAAAGTTTAAATAGTTAATAGAACTCAATTAGTTGTTTAAAAAAAAGGCAACTGTTGTCCTAAATGTCATTTTAAGGATTCCAAAAGAATTCTTTTAAAGAGCCCATAGAAACATCTAGGAATGACATAATTGGATGTCTAGGCAACTCCAATTAATAGGAAATACAAGTCTCTATAAGAAAAAGTCAAAAGGAAGTCCAAATAAGAAAATGAAAGTAATAAGTTTTAGCTCTGTTCAGTGTATTCTAACATGTATGAATTTGCATTAGTAGAGAGTGTACCAAGTTGGACGTTATTCATAGTCACCCTAAAGTACAAAAGACAATTTTCTAGGCTGAAACCTTCACAACCGGGATCCTCAAGTTTTTTAAAAAGGGGGCCAGTTCACTGTCCCTCAGACCACTGGAGGGGCGGACTACAATTAAAAAACAAACAAACAAAACTATGAACAAATTCACTGCGGGCCCAGGATGAGTCGGCTGCTAAGCAGGACAGCGGCGGCGGCAAAAACACCCAGCATGCTGGATAAATGTCCTCGGTGGGCCACATGTGGTCCATGGGCTGTAGTTTGAGGACCCCTGCTTTACAAGAACGGACTGCCAGGTCTTCTCTCACTAGGAGCAGTTGCTGGATTTCAATGGCCACCAACGTGTCAGGTGTCAGCCAAAGACACCTATGAATGTGTATGGATGTAAACACACAAGACCCCATTTGATTTTAGTGAACTGTTTGTTCTTTTAAATAGCCCACGTAATCATTATTAAATGTCCTCTGTGCCAGGCAATGGACAGGTGTGTTTTCTCTATTGTCCCAATGATCAATTAGTACTCAGAACAATCCACTGAGATGGCTAGCATGCGCTCTCATTAGCAATCTCAAAAGCAGTGATTGAACAACAGTCACTCTGCAAGTAGAGTGCAAAGTCAGGCTGGAAGTCCAGGTCTATAAAATCCCAAAAGTCACTATGCCTTAGGATCCTTACCATAGAGTTTATTCCCCAAATAATTATACCACAGAAAGTAAACAGGCACAAGACACACATGATGAGCTACCCTGAAGCTAGGGGGGTGAGGGAGTGTTGCTTCCATCCTCTGAGATGCAGTCCTCAGCAACCAGCTCGCGCTATTCCTACACTCCCCAAGCATACTTTCTCTCCACCACCTCTGCTACTCTACAACTCGCAGAGGTCCACTGAGACCTCCTGAACCATACAAAAGAGAATCATAGCTCCTTTTATGCAACGGACTATTAAAAGGCTGTGCCAAGCAAAACCACGTAGATCCATTTATTATTACAGTTTCATTTCTTTAAAAGAAATCTAACAAGCCACACATTAATCTTCTACAGTGAAGTGTGACTTAATAAAGTGGGTTCTGCCTACAGTGAGGAAAATGCAGCATCCGTGGATTTTACAGTACTAGAGAAAATGGCAGGGCAAACCCATCATTTTAAAGATTCGACAAAAAAGACTTGCTACTCTGAGTTGTCATTCAATAGTTGTTGAGGATAAGTAACTTGTCCAAGGTCAGACATTTGCATCATGCCACAACTCTGACTTCCTGAACCTGCTCGACCTAGTCTGCTCTTTGGAACTATCTCAGCTAGAAGCGGAGACTTTCACTCTGAAATAAGATCACGCCATCCCAGAAGTGTAGCTTGGGTTGTTACAGGTAGAGGACAAGGAGACTTAGGGTACTAAGTGGGGAAGAAAAATAGAGAGAGAGGGAGCGCTCCAAGGTCTTTGATCACACTGACGATTCCACACAAGAAATTCTAGAAGGGAATCTAACAGGCTAAATTGAGGGAAACTGCCATGTGCATTAATTTTCAATATAAATGTGTCATTCAGGTCAAAGTCATGTTAAAGACCTGATTTGTTTACATGCTAATATATGTTAAACACACAAAATCTGCATGCTACACTTGTCCATTATCTTCAATTTACAGTTTTGACAAATAAATAAATATGTAGGTCTTAGAGCTTACCGCAGCTTGCTGTTGTTTCAATTTGTCCCTGTATTCCTCTAGTTCTTGCAAATTGAGAACAGGAGGGAGCTTCTACAGAAAAAGAATCCATGAAGGGGAAAATATTAAATTTGGTATCATTTACACTGTACAGACTAATTAGGAAACAGTGTCACACCCCATTCTGCTCCATTCTTCCAGTTCTCCAAGGCTTCCCCACTAAGACCCTAAAGCAAAAAGGCCCAAGTCTTTATTAAACAACCAACTCTCCAAAGCTCATTATCTCACCCCTCATCCAGCCTTGCTCTCCTTCCCCTAAGGGAAACCCCAGACCTTTGGGAAACTGGCCCCCCAGGCCCAAGAGATCCTGTAACTCTTTTACAGGTGCAGAAAGCTCCATCTTTCTCCCAAGAAGTGGCTGGTGGTTTTCAAATTGCCAAGCATGGGGATCGCTGCCCAACACATAACCACTACACTATCAGGGCTCCTAGCATGACGAAACAACTATGTCAAAGTATATTTGCTTTTAAAAGTCTCAGAGCTTTTAAATATATTCAGCCAATAGAGGGCAGAAGCCACGAAACAGCATGCTAGATGTCAATAAAAAACCAAAAATGCAGAAATGTTTCTTGGTCAATATACTACATCTGCATTTAATTTTACACTTAAAAATACTCTTATCTGGGGCTGAGCCCCCGTGGTATAAGTGGTTGAGTACAGGACTGCGGCCCGCGGGCTTGGCAATTCAAATCCAGCGGCGGCTCTCAGCAGCGCTGGGTAACTCCCACAACCACCAGAGGGCAGTGATGCCCCCCCCCAAAAAAAAATAATAATAAAGAAATAAAGCAATGTTAAAAAAATACTTTTATCTATAAACATTGTTGACAGTTCATTTAATCACAACATGATAATCATTCACTAGTTACAACAACAAATACAAGGCCCCTACAAAAAGCATTCAAATCTCACTCACAAATTCAGTCACTGAAGAAAATAAACTTTAGATATAAGTGATGAGATAGTTTTACCTCCAGCTCATATTTAACAATATCGAATGAGTCTGAAGAAAAATACACTTGTTCGATGCTATTAATTAGTTCTTGTTCAGCTTGAGGGTCAGTAGCCTGTTCGCGAAGTTCCCTGAATTCCTCCTGCAAGAAGAAAGAAGGAAAAAGTCACAATTAAAATACTTGGAGTTGCCGGAATTCCATCTGCAGGAAAAGAAACAACTGTGGCTTTTAACCATCTCTCTGTGAACCACTGTAAACTGATAGAAAACTGAAAAGTTCATGGAAAATTAGGAAATTGTCAGAAAGTAAAAGCTAATTATTAAAGGGAGGGGAAAGTGACTGTTAAAATTCAGATTTACTTCTCCATTTAGTGTACACTACTTAAATTGATCAAAGAAGTTGAATGTTTAACAAATTACCTAAGTGACTATCTAAACTCATATTTACATCTCGTAAATAGGTGTGTTTTACATAAAAAAACTTTCATGTATGCATGAAGGTGAGTAAAAAGGTACTGACACAAAAATCTGATCCCTTTAGTTAACAAAAATATAAAATTGTGAAGCTACTGTTTCTGGAACTATCTTCATCTAGGTCTATCGGCAGTCTTCCATCTCTCTAACCAACCCTTCCCTGAAGAGAAGCGCTCCCTGGTGATGTAGTGGGTTACACACGGGGCTGGTAACAGCAAGGTCAGTCCGCAGTTTGAAAACATCAGCCACTCTGGGGGAGAAAAATGAGGCTTTTTAGTCTCCCAAAAGGAAATTCACAGGGGGAGTTGTACCCTGCCCCATGGAATAGGGTCACTATGAGTCGACTTGAGAGCAGTGTATTTGGTTTGGTCTTGAGAACCTTTCCCTTAAGAATTCTGTACTCTCTCATTGCACTCACATACTTTTAAATGTTCTTTTCAGAAATGACAATATCAGGATGTAGAGTGATGGACTACAAGATCTCCAACCACTGTCATAGGGCAGTTTCCCTTCCCTTGAAAAATGAGTAAGTGCACTGTCCCATTTCTCCACAACTTTCTGATACCCCTTGTGCATCATAGAACAGTCTAAAATATGGCTCATCACAAATAACTAGGGAACAACTCCATGACTTCTATGTCACAATCAGCACTGAAATGCTGAAATCCGAAGCAAAATACTCCACCTTCTGATGAAACTCTAGGTGTGTGGCTAAGAGAGACGAAGTTCACACGTTCAACTCTACTTGCGTGACACTTCCTTCAATGAATACCCACACTACAACTGTGATCCAAAACTTCAAGCTGCGTAAATATTTTATAGTTAGGAAAAACAAAACCCAAAATTTCTCTCTACCACTTTATGGGTAAACTTTACCACTTTATGGATAAACTTTCAGCTAACGAGGAAATACCCATAATGCACATATTCACTTCCCCGCCACACAAGTTAATCAAGACATCATTAAAGGTATATAATAACTTATCCATTCATTTTATATTCAAAATAATCTCAAATACAAGGTAAAGTCACTATTAGTACCAAATAAAGAGAAATCTTTACTCAGCACAAACATAAAAATGTGAGAACTGTTTCTCAACAATACCCTCGACAAACAGTCCCCCATCTTTCGCAAGAGCAGCGGTTCTCAACCTGTGGGTCACGACCCCTTGGGGGGTTGAACCACCCTTTCACAGGGGTCTTTCGATTTATAGTAGTAGCAAAATTACAGTTATGAAATAGCAACAAAAAGTTTTATGGTTGGGGGGTCACCCCAACATGAGGAACTGTATTAAAGAGGTGCAGCATTAGGAAAAGTGAGAACCATTACTCTAGTGGCAGTATTTCTATCATTATCATTAGTCATTGATTGATGGCAGTGGATTTGGTTTGATTCGGTTTAACACTTCCCCAAAGGACTCTTCGCACTGCGATTTATACCATGTTAAAATGACAGTTTGGGTGCCCGGAGAAACTCAAAAACCATGTTCCTTTGAAATATTCTTTGAGTGTGCCGAACAAAAAGATGTCTGAAGGAGCCTTCTGAGGGGTGTAGGGTAGCATGGGAAAAGACAGAGTAATTTTCATCAGACAGTCCGTTACCTTGGACAAATGAACAGGTGCATTACAAAATGTTTCTGTGATACAGAAAATTCCTGGGTGCAAATTTCCAGATGTTTCTCACTAATGCAGTTTTCAATTATCTTCAAATATTTTCCTAATAAGCCCTTCTGGGTTGTTCATGTACATTGGCCAAATTTATCAAGATTACATGCAGTGCAGTCAATTATTTCATATGGCTCTTCTAGTCATAGCCTCGGCTACCAAAACCAAACATGCTGCCATCAAGTCAATTCATCATAGAGCAGGGTAAAAGTGCCACCAGGAGTTTCCGAGACTATAATTCTTAATGGGTCCACAAAGCTCTGTCGCTATCCCAAGGAACGGCTGGTGATTCCGATCTCTTGACCTTGTAGCTAGCAGCCACTACACCACTGAGGCTCCCATATCACCTGTTACTCCCCCCAAAAAACTCTCACTTTCCTGAAGGGTCTGAGTACGAAGCTGGAGTAGATACTGATCGGATTGTATGATTCAGCTGTAAGTGATTGCTAACAGAGTTAACTGTGATTGTCATTCTGTCGGGTATAAAGTTAGGTGTTTCAAAGGAGGAGGGTGGAGAGTAGATATCCACATCAGCAAGTGAGAAAAGTCAGGGGTGGAATGCATCCCTCGAACCCCAACACTCCTGGGCAGTGACCCTCCTGGATGCAGGAGTCAGCTCTGACAGGTGAGGAGTGGCACAGGAATAACAGCACAGGGAGCAAGTGCCAGAGCAGTGGACTTCTCAGCACACAGAGCAAGTAAAACTGAGTGCTTTTGTGAAGGCAGCTGGCTTGTGGACCTTTAATTAGGGGAGCTGGGTTTGCAGACCCAGGGAGCTAGAGCTGAGTACTCTCCATGGAGGTTTATAGTGGAGTGGCATGCCCTTCGGGCATTTACTGGAAGCCCTAAAAGAGCTCTCTAACAGTTTTTGCCCTGAGCCACGAAGCTGAGGATCAGAAAGAGGTCCACCTGTGCACACAGCAGAGCAGAAACTATCCTGAGTGAACAATCCTGAGCAGTTCTCAGCTAAAGTGCAACCTATTCTCTTACCGAATGGACCCATATATAATTGTTTTTTGTTTACTTTTTTTTTTTTTTGGGGGGGGCATCACTGCTCTCCAGTGGTGGGAGTAGGAGGCCCAGCCCCACTGCTGGAATTGAACCTCCGTCCCAGTGGGCTGCAGTCCCGCACACAACCACTACGCCACCGGGGCTCAGCACCCCCACATATAATTGTAAGCATTCTGTGAGCTCTGTGTGGCCATGGCAATGAATTAGGAAGTCCAGGTTAAAAGGAGACGGTGCTGTGGGAGACAGAGCAACAAAAGCAGAGAGCGCTATGGGAAACAGAGCATCACTCCTTTGGGATCCCCAAAATAGTCATTATAACCTTCTAAGCTGACCTCTCTGCCTTGGCTTTAAATGGTCTAGCAGATCCCCTTGGAAGCCACTGTTTTGATTGAACATTTTTTGAAGGCTTCCTAATGAGAGGACAATGACAACTGTGTCACTGAATTGGTATACATCTATCCATGGATTTTGGAGGCAAATTTAAACACATTTATTTGGAATTAACTCATGCACGTATGAACTGAGAGTCAAGTAACAATGTTTTTTACTTAGTCTCCTACATTCAAGAATTCAAAAGAAAATCTCCTAGTATTCAAAACCACAGCCAGACATTTAAATAATTAATATCTAACAAAAATCCTTACTGAATCACCACTGATTAAGAATACAAAAATTATATGGTCAATGAAAGGACTTAACTTTATAAATGAAGCTATTCTGTATTATTTGATGGGAGAGCATATTTTTCATTTATAAAAAGCCCATTACTTGGATCTTTTAGAATTTACTAAAAATCTGTACAATTATTAACAGTAAAACCATTCCCCCACCACCGGAGAGCAGTGATTTCCCCCCCCCCAAAAAAAATCATTCCCCAGTAGTGGAATCTGGCTAAAAAAGAGTAATAAAAGTAACTGTTTAAATATAAATTTCTGTAAAATTTAAAAGAAATGGCAAAGATAGAAAAATCAAATTTTATTATTAAAAGTACACGACAAAGAAGAGGCTTCTGTACTAAAACCCAGTTTACAAAATAGATGAACAAAAAAAATGATGATGAAAGCATAGTCATGCATGTAGATACTATGAATATGCATATATATTTTTAATTTTAGTACCAACATAGCTTGTTTTTTAAAAATAGACCACATGCTGAGACATACATCAAGTCTGAGTAAATTCAAACACACAGAGACTACTCAGACATCCCTCTAAGATCACGATGCCATAAAGCTGGAGATAAATAAAAGGACAATCAGAAAAACAAAGGCAAACAACTGGATTACAAATAATGATCTTCTGAAATATGACTATGTAGGTATTGACCGAGATTAGAGAGTAAATTAGGAAATTTCTAGAAACTAATGAGAATGAGTAGACAATGTGTCAAAACCTATGGGATACAGCAAAAGCAGTTCTCAGAAGTTTGACAGAGATCAATGCATTTATAAAAAAAGGAAGAGAGACTTATGACTGATGCACTATTACAAAACCTCCAACAACTAGAACAGAGTCAACAGAACAACCTTTACAATAGCAAAAGAAAAAGTAAAAATCAGGACAGAGTTAAAAGAATGGGACGACCAAAGAATAATACAAAAAAAAAAAATCAATGCAGCAAAAAAAGCTGGTTCTTTGAAAGGCTCAACAGAAAGAATTGGCAAACCACTAACCAGCCTAACCAGGGAAAGAGAGGAACAAACATCTACAGCCAGGATGAGGATTAACCGAGGACATCACAACCCACCAACGAGATTAAAAGGATAATCACAAAGTACTACGAAAGGCTATATTCTGATGAATTGAACAACCTGGGAGTCATGAACAAATCCTTGGAAAAACAATGCCTCCCTAAATGATTCCAGATCGACGTCAGCAAGCTCAACAGACCCATAGCAAAAGAAATACATGTGGTTATCAAAAAACTACCAACAAAGAAAGCTCCCAGACCAGATGGCTTCACAGGAAAATTCTACCAAGCATTCAGGGAAGAGCTGACACTGATCCCCCACAAATTATTCCAGAGCATAGGAAAAGATGGCAAACCCCCAAACTCATTCTACGAAGCCAGTATAACTTTGATACCCAAGAGGGCAAGGATCCCAAAGGTATAGAAAACTACAGACAGATATCTGTAATACACATAGTTGCAAAAATTCTTAACAAAACATTGGTCAATAGAAAATAAAAGCATATAAAACATATCATCCATCATGATCAGGTGGGATTCATTCCAGGAATAGAAGGATAGTTCAACATCTGAAAGTCAATCAAAGTATAATAACATTGACAAGAAAAATATAAGTATAATAACGTGTTAATACAGATAGAGGCAGAAAAAGCATTAGCCAGCATTCAACGACCATTATTAATTTAAGACACTTTTTGGGGGGCATCACTGCCTCTGGTGGTCATGGGCGCTACCCAGTGCTGCTCCTGAGAGCCGCCGCTGGATTTGAACCGCCAAGTCCGCGGGCTGCAGTCCCGCACTCAACCACTTATGCCACCGGGACTCAGCCCCATTTAAGAGACTTAAGAAGATAAGAGGAAGGAAAATGCCCCAAGTTCATACAAGCTACTTACAAAAATCTAGTAGTCAACAACATAGTCAACGAAGACAAGAAGAAAACAATCCCACTGAAAAAGGGGACCAGACAAGGATGTCCCTTGTCCCACTTCTATTCAACATCATACTGAAGGTCCTAGCTAACAACATAAGGACATTAAAAGTATCTGGCTGGGAGAGGGGGAGGTGAAACTATCACTCTTTGCAAATGACATGATTCTATAGCCTGAAAACCCCAAAGGCTCTACAGCAGGAGTACTGGCAGTGATAGAGGACTACAGAAGAGTAGCAGGATACAAGATCAACAAACAGAAGTCTATTGCTTTCCTACACATCAGAGAAGACCACGAAAGAGATCAAGAAGGCAATTCCCTTGACAATAGCGAAGAACAAACTGAAACATCTAGTGATGTATTGACAACAACAAAAAGATATAAACAAGGAAAACTACAGAATCCTACTAAAGGAAACCATAAACAACCTCCACAAATGGAAGAATATTATATGCTTGTGAATCAGAAGACTCAATAATAGTAAAGATGTCAATCTGACCCCAGACACTACATAAATTTAATGCTATCCCAATTCAAATACCAACAACTGTCTTCGAAGAATTAGAAAAAGTGGCCACCAACTTTCATAGAGAGGTATGAATCCCAGAATTAGCAGAGAACTTCTCAAGAAGGAGGACAAAATCAGAGGGCTGGTCTTACCTGACTTTAACATTGACTACACAACCACAGTGGTCAAAACAGCACGGTACTGGCATGACAGATACTCACACTAATGGAAAAGAACAGAAAACTCAGAAATAAAGCCATCAGCATATAGACAACTGATCTTCGACAAGAGTCCCCAAAGCATCAAGTGGGAGAGGGGTGCCCTCTTTAACAAGTGGTGCTGAAAAGAATGGATATCCAACTGTAGAAAAATGAAACAAGACCCTTACCTTACCCTGGGCACAAGAATAAACTCAGGTGGATTACAGACATTGACGTAAAACCCCAAACCATCAACAAAGGAATAAAGACAAACCTAAGAACCTTGGCACAGGGAATATAAAGGCTAACTGCAATAGGGAAGAGTACACATACAGATGAAGCTGAAATTGACAAGCAGGATATACTAAGGATAAACCACCTGTGTGTGTTAGAAGACTTCGCCAAGAGAATAACGAGAGAACCCAGAGTGGGAGATAATTTTAAGCAATGACACAACAGACAAAGGGTTTATGACTAAAATCCACAAAACTCTCCTAGCCTGCAAAAAAAAAAAACAAAAAAAACAGCTAAGCCCCAGAGATCGTGGGTAAAAGACCTGCACAGAAGTTTCACTAAGGAGGAGACCCAAATGGCCAATAAACATAGGAGAAAATGCTCCCAATCATTAGCCATCAGAGAAATGCAAATAAAAGCAACCATGAGATAAAACTACTACACTTGGGAGTAGCCTAGATCAGAAAATCAGAGAGCAACAAATGTTGGAGGGGATGTGGTGAGAAAGGAACTCTCCTCCACTGCTGGTGGTCATGTAGAGACCTACAGCCACTATGGAAAATCATCTAGTGATATTTAAAGCAAATGTTAATTGAGTTACCTTGTTCACCCCAGCAATCCCTCTACTGGGCATAAACCCAGAAGAGGTAAGAAATAGACCATGACCAGTCATCTGTGCTCCACTGTTTATGCCTTTGCAATTTACAAACACAAAGAATTGTAAACAACCCAAATTTCCAGTGATAGATTAGAAAACTTTGGCACATACACACAATGGAGTAGTACACATCACTAAAAATCACTGATGGTTTCATGAAGCTCATCTCATGGGAGGAGTTGGAGGAAATTATGCTAAGTGAAGTTAGCCAATCACAAAAGGGCAACTACAACACTGAGGTAAGTGTAATAAGCACGGTAGGTATAGAAGAAAAGCCACATATCTCATACTTTAAGGGTTAAGGTACAGGCAATCAGACTGCAGACAGACAAAGCCCAAGGATGTCATTCCAACAAAAAGAATTGGGAAAGGAGGGAGAAAGGTTGTGAGGGGAAAGGAAGACAATGACACCGGGGAAGTAAAGCACTAATTCATCCATGGGGGAGGGTACTGTTTATGTCACCACAAAAATGGGAGCATGAGTGCAGATCCCACCACAGTGCACCAAATCTTAAAGACAACCTAACCACATGGAGCAACACAGGAACAGAAAGATCTAGAGGGTCCGCCCTAAGCAAGAGCCAAACTG
>PVJH01020879.1:0-26537 GCA_004026705.1 Nesogale talazaci
TTCACTGTGGTAAGCTTTAAAAATGCAAAACGGCATAGCAGAAAAGTTACTGTATACATATGTTCCTGGGATAGGGTCCAGGTACTGTGGCAGAGACCAGACCCAATCCAGACATACATATGGCAGCCAACTTAAAAGGAGAGGAAAGAAAAAAGGATATGTGTAACAGGAAAACGAGGCACTAACCAACCCAAGGGTAGGGTATGGTCTACATCTCCACAGGCTAGGGAGAGAGACCAGACTTCAGTCCTGTGTGCGAAGACGAATGCAACATACTGACAGGAAGCAGGGAACCATCAGCGAGGTCTGTGGACTGGCCCCAATCCCAAATTCGTGGGCACCCCACCCCTCTCCCCAAAAGAATTCACTTCAGAGGACAGCACTGAAGCTACAGGTCAGAGAAAGGGGCAAGTCTGAGCAGAGCACAGAGGGGCAAATGGAAAGGGAAGGGGAGAGAGTGGAACGCATTCTGGCCCACCAAACATTGAGGACAATATTCGTGCTCAGAGCAGCCAATATACAGAGAGAACGATAGGGCTGGCCCCAACATGAGACAGGAAGTCCCTCCCTGGCCCATAGCATTACAAGGGTCAACACTGGAGGCACAGTGCAGAAACCGTGCCTGATTTGACCCTGCCGCACCAGTGTGAAACACTAGGGGTATGCAGCAGAGCAGTGAGGGGAGAAAAGCAATGAAGTCCTCAAAGAATGCCAAAAATAGACTTTGGGGCCAGGGCATAGCACCCTATCAGACTAGACTGGAAAATACTCCCAGAGGTCAACAAACAGACCTGGAACTATTTGTGGGCTTTTTTTTTTTTTGGTTGGGTTTTTGTTGTTGTTGTTGTTGCTGCTGCTGTTTTGTTTTCTTTTGGCCTGTCTTGTTTTTGTGCTTCTTATTGTCTCTACATATCTACCTAGATAATATAGGCCTGATAAACAATCAGGAGTAGAAAACAACAGGACTAACAGTTTCAGAACGATCTGGGAGAGGGTGGGCAGGAGAAAGGATGTTTGTGTTAACAACCCTGGGACATAGGAATAATATCTGTCCTAAAATCTATGGCAAGGAAGTCTTAGGAGCCTGGTAGGACTTGATCGGGGGCAATGTAACCAAGAAGTATTACTGAAGCCTGAATGTAGGCTGAACATAATAGTGGGACAAGAGGAAAGTAAAAAGAAATAGAAAAAAGAACTAAGACACAAATGGGCATCTATAAAGTCTAAATATAGGCATGTACATATGTAAATAGATGTTTATATAACAATAGAAAAATAGATCTATGTACATATATTTATTCGTTAAATCTTAAAGTAGCAAATGGACATGGGGTCTCTACCCAAGTATTCACTCAATGCAACAACACTTTGTTATAATAACCTGGCATTCCGTGATGCTTAGCTTCATGACACAATCACTGAAGACAAAATGGGTACATAAGCAAATGTGACCAAGAAAGGTGACGATGCTCGGCTATAAAAAGATATAACATCCACGAACTAAAATATCATAACATTGTATGCCCACCTTCCTGATATGATCACTGAAGACAAAATGTGTGCATAAGCACAAGTGGTGAAGAAAGTCGATGGTGCCCAGCTATCAAAAGATAAAACATCTGGGGTCTTAAAGGTTTGAAAATGAACAAGTGGCCATCTAGCTCAGAAGCAACAAAGTCCACATAGAAGAAGCACACCAGCCTGTGTGACCATGAGGTGTCAAAGGGATCAGGTATCAGGCATCAAAGAACTAAAAATCTTGGCTGAGGCCTGGTGGCCTAGTGATTGTGTGCGGGACTGCAGCCCACAGGACTGACAGTTCCAATGCAGGAGCAGCTCTCCAGGAGCAAGGCTGGGCTTCCTACTCCCACTGGGGCAGTGATGCCACACACACAAAAAAAGAACTAAAAATCTTATTATTATAAATGAGAGGAGTACAGACTGGGAAACCAAAGTCCCAGTCCCCTTACAGAAGAGTGACGGGAAGGAGATGAGGCAGTCAGTGTAGCAACAATGAAACATGCAACTTTCCTCTAGTTCTTAAATGCTTCCTCCTACCCACTATCATGATCCTAATTCTACCTTATGGATCCAACTAGAGCAGATAATGTACACTGACAGATAATGTACACTGGTACAGATAAGAGCCAGAAATATGGAGAATTCAGGACAGTCCAGATGATTCTTTCAGGACAGTGATGAGAGTGGGCATACTGGGAGGGTGGAGAGAAGGTGGAATAGAAAGGAGAACCAATTGCAGGGATCTACATGTAACCTCCTCTCTGGGGTACGGACAACAGGGAAGTGGGTGAAGGGATACATCGATAGTGTACGATATGACAAAATAATGATAATTTGTAAACTATCAAGGGTTCGTGAGGGAAGGGGAGTGGGGATGGAGGGGAAATATGAGGAGCTGATACCAAGGGCCTAAGTTAAAGGAGGTTGCTTCGAGAATGATGATGACAGCAAATATACAAAAGTGGTCTACATACAATGAGTGTATGTATTGATCATGATAAGAGTTGTATGAGCCCTCAATAAAATGTTTATATATACATATATATACACAATAAAATGTTTATATCTACATATATATATATATATATATCCTGGAGTCTTAAAGGATAAACAAGCAGCCATCTAGCTGAGAAGCAACAAAACCAACATGGAAGAAGAACACCAGCCTGTGTGATCATGAGGTGTCAATGGGAATAGGAAATTTGGATCAAGGACTCAGAATAAAACAATTCTTTCAGTGTGAATGAGAGGGAGAGTGGAGTGGAGACCCAAAGCCCATTTTTGGGCATCCCCTTACAGAAGCATTGCAAGGAAGAGACAAACCAGTAAGGGTGCACCAATGACACATACAAATTTCTTCTAATTCTTTTATTCTTACTCTCCTGCTCCCACTATCATAACCCCAATTCTACCTTATATTTCCCTCCATCCCTTCTCCCCCCCTCACCCACAAACCCTCAATAATTTATAAAATATTATTTTCAGATGTTATATCTTTTGATAACTGGGCACCATCAGCTTTCTTTGCCACACTTGCTTATGCACGCATTTTGTCTTCAGTGATCGTGTCTAGACAAATATGTCAAGACCAGAGGATGTACACAGGTACAGATAGGAACTGAAAACACAGGAAATACAGGACAGGTAGAGCCCCCCAACATGAATAAGGAGAGTAGTTATACCAGAAAGGTAAGGGGGAGGGGAAGGAGAAAGGGGAAATCAATCACAATGATCACATATAACCCTGGGTGGGGGGCAGACAACAGAAAAGTGGGTGAAGGGAGACATCAGACAGTGTAAGACATGAAAATATTAATTTATAAATTATCAAGAGTTCATGAAGGAGGGGAGGGAGGGAAGAAGGGGAGGAAAATGAGAAGCTGATAATACCAGGGGCTCAAGTAGAAAGGAAATGTTTTGAAAATAAGGATGGCAACAAATGTACAAATGTGCTAGACACAATAGATGGAGGGATGGATTGTGATAAGAACTGTAGAAGCCACCAATAAAATAATTCTTTACATGCATCATACCTGAAGTAAAGCAAAGGTCATTTAAAAGATATGAAAGAAGAAATGAAGGGGGGGGGCAGAGTGAGGCACATCGTTGCCCACCAAGCCTTGAAGAAGACATCGCTGCTCAGAGCAGCCAATGCACAGGAAGGACCATGTAGCCAGCCCCACTACAAGACAGAATGTCCTTCATGGACCCATAAACCTCTATGGGACAACACTGGAGACACAGTATGGGAATTGCACCCAATCTGACCCAACCACACCGAGGCAAAGCACTAAGGGCATGCAACATAATAGCAAGGGGAGGAGAACAAGAAAGTCCTGAGGGAATACCAAAAATGGAATTTAAGTCCAGGGCATGGTGCCCCCTCAGATTCCAATGGAAAACATTCATTAAGGTCAACAGACTCTGTACTATTTACAGATTTTTCTTTCTTTTTAATTTTTTTGGCATTGGTTTGCTGTCGTTTTGCTTTCTTTTGTTGCTTTATTTTGTTCTGTCTTGTTTTTTGTGCATATTATTATCTCTGAAGGTCTATATAGATCAGATAGGCTGGATAAACAATCTGGAGGAGAAAACAATGGGACATGGGAGAACTGGAGGCAGGGGAAAGGAAGTGGGTGTAAACAAACCCAGGGGCAAGAAAACAACAATTGATCCAAAATCAATGGCGAAGAGGGTATAGGAGGCCTGGCTGGGCTTGATCACGGGTAATGTAACCAAGAGGGAATACTGAAACCCGAATAAAGGCTGAGCATGAGAGTGGGACAAGGGGAGAGTCAAAGGAAATACACAAAAGAACTAGGAGGCAAAGGGCATTTACAGGCATGTACATATGCAAATATATTTATATATGATGATGGGGAAATAGATCTTTTTGTGTTTGCTTGGTCTTTTGGGGGGCATCACTGCCCTGGTGGGAGCAGGAAGCCCAGCCTTGCTCCTGGAGAGCTGCTACTGGATTTGAACCGCCAACCCTGTGTGTCATAGTTCCGCCCTCAACCACTATACCACCAGGGCTCAGCTTGGAAATAGGTCCATGTGCATGTATTTATTAGCTTAGTATTAAGGTAGCAGATGGACATTGGGCCTCTACTAAAGTACGCCCTCAACACAAGAACACTTTGTTCTATTAAACTGGCATTCATGATGTTCGATTTCCTAACATGATCGCTGAAGACAAAATGCGTGCATAAGCAAGTGTGGCAAAGAAAGCTGATGGTGCCCAGCTATCAAAAGATATAACGTCTGAAAATAATAATTTATAAATTATTGACGGTTTGTGGGTGAGGGGAGAGAAGGGATGGAGGGAAATATAAGAAGCTGATACCAGGGCCTTAAGTGGAAAGAAAGTGTTTTGAGAATAATCATGGCAACAAGTATTCAAATGTGCTTTGCATCAGATGGATGAATGTGTGGATTATGATGGGAGTTGTATGAGTCCCCAATAAAATGATTAAATTAAAAAAGAGAGATTGCATCTAAGGTCTTAAAGCCTTGTGATAAATAGGCAGCCATCTATCTGAAAAACAACAAAGTCCACATGGAAGAAGCACACCAGCCTGTATGATCATGAGGTGTAAAAGGGATCAGGTATCAAAGAACAAAAAAAATCATATCATTGTGAATGGGGGGGTGGGGGTGGAGTGGAGACCCAAAGCCCATCTGTAGACAACTGGACATCCCCTTACAGAAGGATCTCACAGAAGAGATGATCCCGTCAGGGTGCAGTATAGCACCAATGACACATACAAATTTCCTCTAATTCTTTAATGCTTCCTCCCTCTCACTATCAGGATCTCAATTCGACCTTACAAATCTGACTAGACCAGAGGATGTACACTGGTATAGATAAGAACTAGAAAAGATCTAGAAACACAGGGAATACAGACACCAGCACCAATAATGAGAGTAGCAATATCAGAAGGGAAGGGAGACAGGGGGAACTGATCACAATGATCACCCCTATAACCCAAGGGGGCAGGAGGTGGAGACAGACAACAGAAAAGTGGGTGAAGGGAGATATCAGACAGTATAAGACATGAAAAAAGTATTAATTTATAAATTATCAAGGGTTCATGAGTGAGGGAAGGTAGGCAAGGAGGGGGTAGGGATGAAAAGCTGATACCAATGGGGTTAAGCAGAAAAAAAATGTTTTGAGAATGATAAGGGCAACAAATGTACAAATGTGCTTGGCACACTGGATGGAGGTATGGATTGTGATAACAGTTGTACGAGTCCCTAATAATATGATTTTTTAAAGAAAGAAAATGATAATGGCAACATATGTACAAATAGGCTTGATACAATTGATATGTGGAATGTTTTAAGAGCTGTAAGATCCCCTAATAAAATTATTTTTAAAATAAAAAGATATGAAAGAACAAACGTGTTAAAGAGCAAAGATGTCATTTTCAGTACCAAGGTACACCTGGTCCAAGCTGAGGTATTTTTCACTTGCCTTATACTCATGTGAAATGTAGACAGCCAATAAGGATGGCCGCAGGGAAAATGTTGCATTTAATTTGTTGTGTAGGCAAAGAACGCTGAAAGTTCCCTGGATTACCAGAAGAACAAACATCTGTCTTGTAAGAGGTATAGTTAGAATGCTCCTTAGAAGTGATGATGGTGAAACTTCTTCACATGTGCTATGGATGCGTTATCAGGAGAGACCAGTCCTTGGAAAAGGATTGGCAAAATAGAAGGTCAGTGAAAAAGAAAAAGACCCTCATCAATGTGATGAGCTGCCACAGTGGCGGCCACAATAGGCTTAACTATAACTATTGTGAGTTTGTCATGGGACCAGATAGTGTTTCATCCTGTTGTACCTCAGGTCACTATGAGTCCAAACCAACCTGATAGCACTTAACAACAATATGACTAATACTTGCCACTTCTGATCATTTGATTACCGTTAGTAGTTGGGTGATTCAGTAGTTGCTGCCTTTGCCCATTTACAATTATAATCAGACACAGAGGTACCACAGGACCACAGAGGCCTGGAAGTGGCAACATTTCTCTTGATCCCTATTACACAGCAACATCTCCCATCTAACAATGATGAAGATCAGTCATTCCTTTCTTAACCTTCTAGTCTTGCAGCATGAGGAATCCAAACTGATTAAGCAGCAGCCATCATTTTAAATTTAGTGCAACTCCAACAGAGTACCCTGCAGGAAGTTTTCTTCCTCTGGGGCCCATGGTTGCTAGATGGATAGAAACTGAAAATTTCAAACAGGAAACACAAATCTCCCAAATGATGATAGAGATGTTTTATCTTCTGTCACTTGGTTCTCAAGCCTATGTAGCCTGTCTATTGGAGACACATCACCATAAAATAGTATTGACTTAAGGTATCTACTGCAGCCTGAAGAATATCACACCATCCTTGCAAGATATAATCTCTAAACTGGTACCTCCATTACACTTTCAAGAGGTTATTCTAATGCTTTTAAGGGGTCTATTCCAAAGCTACTTCCAAGCTACAAGCTCTAGGTGGTAAAGCATCTGAAAGCATCGGCAGTATGGTAATGTGTTCATTGCCATACTTCTTTTGGCCCAAGGCAATGTTATGAGATATCCCATGCTTGTTGACCAGACACTAGTACAGCAGGGCCATAAAGTAATGCAGGCAGGAAAGGCAAATCTGAATCCGGAATACGTGCCAGTCCCAGTTATAAGGAAACGTGGTTCATTCCAGGTTGTAAGAGGTCTAAGAGGGCTTGGCAGTGATCTTTTTCAGAGCAAGCATCTGTCTACAGCAGCGTTAGCTAGATCAGCCTCGGTGAGAGGGAACTCAGGTTGTTGCCCAGTCTTCATTTCTGCCACCATAACCGCACCATGCATCAGTCCATGGGGCTGGAAATATAGATGCATGGTAGGTGTGGGTTATATGGATTTCCTCACCTTGTGCACTAAGGAAGTAAAGTCAATCACATTCAACTTGCAATGGGAACACCTAGTGCCCAGGTCTTCATTTCTAAAATCTATTCTAGAAAAAAAAATCCACTATTCTTGAGAATGGCTGATTTCAGAGCTGAAACAGGAAAAATAAAAGATGAACCTTGAATGTTTTGTAATGCCAGGAAGTCAACAAATGTGGTAAAGAAAGCTGATAGTGCCCAGTTATCAAAAGATATAGTGCCTGGTGTCTTAAAAGCTTGGAGGCAAACAAGTGGCCATCTAGCTTAGAAGCAACAAAACCCAAATGAAAGAAGCACATCAGCCTGTGTGATCATGAGGTGTCAATGGGATCAGGTATCAGGCATCAAAAACAAAAAAACATATCATTATGAATGAGGGGGTGTGCAGACTAGGGACCCAAAGCGCATCTGTAGGCAACT
Source organism: Nesogale talazaci (assembly GCA_004026705.1). NCBI lineage: Eukaryota > Metazoa > Chordata > Mammalia > Afrosoricida > Tenrecidae > Nesogale > Nesogale talazaci. Next base: position 7,881 of record PVJH01020879.1, read on the forward strand.
GTATATCCCTTTACAGAAGTATTTGTACAGGGAGGAGATGAACCAATCAGGGTACAGTGTAGTAATGATGAAACATACAACTTTCCTCTAATTCTTAAATGCTTCCCCACCCCACCCCCAGTCATGATCCAAATTCTACCTTACAAATCTGGCTAGACCAGAGGATGTACAGTGGTACAGATATGGGGAAATATGGGGAATCCAGGACATATGAACCCTTTAAGACCAGTGAGACAAGTTGTGATAGTGGGAGGGTAGAGGGAAGGTTGGGTAGAAAGGGGGAACCAATTACAAGGATCTACATATAACCACCTCCCTGGGGAGTGGTTAACAGCGAAGTGAGTGGGGGGAGACATTGGTCAATGTAAGACACAGAAAAATAATGATTTCTAAATTATCAGTGGAAATGGAGGGAGAGATGGTGGAGGGGAGGGGAGGAAAATGAGTAGCTGATACCAGGGGCTGAAGTTAAAGGCAAATGTTTTGAGAATGATGAGGGCAGCAGATGTACGAATATGCTTGACACAATGAATGGATGTATGGATTGTGATAAGAGTTGTACAAAACCCCAATAAAATAACTTTAAAAAAAAGAAAAGAAGTATTCACAAGAGTGAGGCTTGCAAAAGAACAGGAAACCTGAAGAAACTCCTACACTAGATTTAATCCATATAATAAACATAATGCCTGTGTTCATATCAACATAAATAAGTGGGGGGTTAGTAATATAATTTCAATGAATAACTGTAGAAGAAAAGAGAAAATAGGAAACTGATATTAAACAGACCCTGTGTAATCATTGCAGATAATATTCACCCCACAGAGAAATGAAGAGGAAAAGATTTTGAAGGAAACGGGACTGCATACATAGCCTCAAAGTATCTTTTGCCCTTAGTGATTGACTAATTATATAAGGAAAAACTTTATAGTGGAGATATCTGCCAGAAAACATCTTCATCAGATGCTGAAGGTTGACATCACCAAAAATGAGACATACTGACATCATGAACCCCTTGCTGTTATACACTAAGAATGACACAGAACCATTTTCAGGGTAATTTTGCCAAAACATAGAACCTCACTCCAGTTATGATTGAGGTATATTCTATAAAAATAACTGATCGGTATACTTCAAGCATGTCAAAATGATGAAAATCAAGTGAAAACTACATGTGAGATCCTAAAACAGAAAAATTGCATTAATGGAAACCTGGAAAATTTCGAATAAAGTTGGTCATTGCATTGACATACCAATGTTGCTGTTGTTACTGGGGTGGGGGGGGGGTGTCACTGAGTCAACTTGAACTCTTCACGACCCCACATGAGAGAGCAGAACTGCCTCAGGGGGCTTTCTTGGATGTCACCTTCATAAAAACAGGTCCCCAGGCCTGCTTCTTGCTGGAGCAACTGGGGAGCTCAAATCACCAGCCTTTCAGTTACCGGGAAAACACCCTGCTGTTTGCACCACCTGGTTCTATATTATGGCTAAGTAAATGTTAATGTTAGGCAGAGCTAGGTGAGAGAAATAAGGGATCTCTCTCTCTCTCTCTCTCTCTCTCTCTCTATATATATATATATATATATATATATATATACACACACACATGCATATATATGCTTTTCTCTAAGGTTAAGATTAGTTCAGAATAAAGGGTTAAAATATAATTAACATGTAGAAAATTAAATACATGAAATGCTTCCTGAGCCAAGGAGGGATGGAGGGAAAGAGAGAGGGGGGGAAAGGGAGGGGGGAAGGCAGGGAGGAAAAAGGAAGGATACAAAAAGAAAGAAAGAAAGAAAAGAAAGGGAGGGAGGGAGGAAGAGAGCAGAGAATGAGGCTAAACAATACACAGTCCTTTTAGTGTTCCCTAAACCCAAGTAAAACAAATCACTCTGAGAGAAAAATAAAAAATTATGTCCACCCCCTTAACCAAACAGAAACTGTATTTAGTCTCTACATGTTGTGTTCTTCCATTAGCATGGATAATTGGAAATTGACTGGCTTTAGAAATGATGCCCAGTTTCTCTCCCTGGGTACAACACAAGATAAATTCCCAGGGCAATGGCCTATGTTATTGAATCCAACAGTAATTACGTTAATGTATCCTATCTTGTGTGTAGAGGTGTAATTCAGATGGTACAAATCTTTTATTGAACTCAAATTCAATAGACATGTACAATTCCCTTATTTGTGGTATGCGCTGATGTTATAGGGAAATTATAAAAGGTGATATGTTATAATTATGTTCCTATGAAGACTGGACATTTTCACCTGAGACACACCAATCATGGGATACCTTTCTACTTATGCAGAGGAAAATGTCCAGGTGAATCAACATTAGGACATAATAAATGTAGCAAGCATTATAAATACAGCTTTTGCCAAATGGGCATCCTTTCCTCTTTCTTCTGCTAACTATGCCCAAATTTTCTACTGAAGAACCTCCTTCTGTTCACTCTCCATCCATGTAACTCAGAAGTCAGGTAGTATAGCTTAGCTGTAGAGAGGGCACATGGTCACACCAGTTCAAGCAATATACAATTCCCTTGGCCATTGCAGTTGAGTACATGGCCCAAAATGGGTCAATGATCCTAATTCAATGTCTTTTACTGGACTTATTAGGAAAGAGAAGGGTTCAGAATTAGAGCTGTCCACAATGCCATTAGCTTGGAAGTGTTACTGGATGAAGTCAATGAGAGCAGAGGTAGAGATGGTGATTAACAAAGTGGTGAAGATGTAATTTGAGTCCTTGACTCTTGCTAGGCCTTGAACTTTGCAATTACATGAGTCAATACTGTCTTGTATTTTATTTTTCTTTAAGTTTTACTTGGATTTCTAACATTGAGCAATATAAGAAACAATTTTAAAAGTGACCACCACCCAGAAGAAGACATAGAGATGGTCATTATATCATAATGAAAGGGTCCATTAATCAAGAATATATATGCACTCAACATCAGAGCATCTAAATAAAGAAAACCCTGATAGTTTTTATGGAGAAATAGCACTATAAACCAACTAAACTTAACATGCATATGGGAAACTGTTCACCCAACGACAGTCAAAAGTTCAATAGAGATTCAAAGCCTAAACCTGCCAGTATAATGGTGATAACAAAGATCAAAGCATAGATATATTGTTTTTCTGTGTATATGTATATATATATGCATATATTCAAAAAACAAGAGAGTCAACAAAACCAGAAGTCAAGGCTTGGTAAGGATCAATAAAATTGACAATTTAGCTAGACTGACAAAGGCAAAAGAGAAAATATGCAAAAACCTAAATAGTAAATGAAAAAGAAGATATTCCAATGAACCCAATAGTAATATGCAGAATTGTATGGCAACAAACTTAATAGCATACATGAACAAATTCTTGGAAACACACAATCTACCCGAACTGACTCATGAAGAAATAGAAAGTCTCAAGAAACCCATGACAAGAGACTGATCAGTAATCAAATTTCCTAAAAAAAAAAAAAAAAAAATTAAGTCTTAAACTAACTGGCTTCACTGCAGTATTCTACCAAAAATTTAGAGAGAAATTGGTTCCAATACCAAAAGCTAGAGGAGGAATACTCTCAATTTCGGTCTATGAAACAACATAAACCTGATACCAAAACAGGGCAAATACACCCCCACACACATAGAGAAGATGATGAAGAAAACTACGGGTCAGCTTCCCTTACAAATATAGATTCAAAAATTCTCAACAAAAAATGAATGGCAGAAAATGTTCCTGATCATTAGCCAAAAAAGAAATGCAAATCAAAACAACAATGAGATAGAATCTAACACCCTCAAAGATAGTTCAATTCAAAAAATCAGAAAGCAACAAGTATTGGAGGGACTGTGGGGAGACAGGAACTCTTATCCACTGCTGGTGGACCGGTAGGCATATACAGCCATTATGGAAATCGATTTGGCGATCTCTAAAACTGATGGAAATTGAGCTACCATAGGACCCAGCAATCCCCTTCTGGGCATATACACAAAAGAGGCAAGAAACAAACCACGATCAGACATCTTTGCTCCAATGTTCATCACAGAACAGTTCACAATTGCAAGGAGTTGGAAGCAACCCAAATTTCCATCAATGGATGAGTGGATTAAAAAGCTGTGTTACATACATACAATGGAGTACTATGCATCGCTGAAAAGCAGTGATAAACGCATGAAGCACAACGCCCCATGGGAAGAACTAGAGGAAGCATGTATGTGAGTCTGCTGAGGTAAGCTTTAAAGAAAATGGAAAAGGGGCATAGGGATAAAGATACTGTATACAGAAATTCTGAGGGGGAGGCCCAGGTAGTATGGCAGGGGCCAGACCACATCCAGGGTTACATATGGTAGCCAACTGAGAGGGGGGAGGGGATGGTGATATACAGAGGGAGAATGAGGTACTAACCCATCGAAGGGGAGTGCACTGTTTATATCTTCACAGGTAAAGAGGGACCAAACTTAAACCCAGTGTTCCAGGATGTGAATGCAGCGTGAAGGCATGGAGGGGTCTGAGGAGCCAACTCCAATCCCAACTTGGGGGCAGCCACCTCACCCCCCAGAGGAGTTTGCTTTGGAGGACGGCACTGGAGCTGCAGCTCAGAGAGAGGGAAATGCCTGCCAGAGCACACGAGAACAAATGAAGGGGGAGGAAGAGAGAGTGGAGTACATCCTGGCCCACTGAACCTGGAGGATGATATCCCCACTCAGAACAGTCAATGCACAGAGAGGACCATATGGCTGGCCCTACTATGAAACACGGCATCCCTCACTGCCCCAAGGCCCTAGGGGGACAGCAATGGTGAAGAAGGGTTGGGACTATACCCTGTCTGACCCCATCACACCAAGGCAAAACATTGAGGGTGCAGAGCAGAGCAGCAGGAGGAACAGAGCATGGAGTTCCAGAGGGAGTGCCCAAGGATATATTTTGGGGCCAGGATGTGGCACCCCATTGAACTCAATTGGGGGACACTTTGGGAGATCAATGAACAGATCTTGAACTACTTACAGGTTTTTATTTTGTTATTATTTTTATACTTATTTATATTTTTATGGACTTTGGGTTTTTTGTTGATGTTGTCATCATTTTGTTTTCTTTGGTCGTTTCATCTTACAATGTCTTGGGGGAGGGGGCTTGTACATATTACTATCTCTGCAAGTCTGTCTGGATAAGGGACTGATGGTTCCAGAGGGACATGGAAGATGGGGAGGTGGGGGAAAGGAGGTGGTGCTGATCAACCCAGGGATAAAGGAACAAGTGATTCAAAATCAGTGACAAGGTGGGTGTGAGAAGCCTGATAGGGATTGATCAAGAGTAATGTAACAGAATTAAATTACTGGAACCCAAATGGAGGCTGAGCATGATAGCGGGACAAGAGGAGAATAAAAGGAAATACAGGCAAGAACTGGAGGGTAAAGGGCATTTATAGAGGTCTAAATATAGGCATGTACCTAGGTAAGTATATTTATATATGATGAGGAGGAAATAGATCTACTTGCACTACCCTAGTAAGTGCACATACTTACTAGGGTTCGTATTAAGACAGCAGATGGACATTGGACTTTTGCTCAAGTACTTCCTCAATGTTCTATTAAATTGACATTCCATGATGCTCACCTTCCTGACACAATCACTGAAGACAAATGTGTGCATAAGCAAAAGTGGTGAAGAAAGCTGATGGTGCCTCACTATCAAAACATATAGTGTCTGAAGTCTTAAAGGCTTGAAAGTCAATAAGCAGCCATCTAGGTCAGAAGTAACAAATCCCACATGGAATAAGCACACCTGTCTGTATGACCACGAAGTGCCAAAGGGATCAGTTATCGATCATCAAAGAACTAAAAATTATATCATTATAAATGAAGGGAAGTACAGATTAGGGACCCAAATCCAATCTTTAGGTGAAGCAACATCCCCTTACAGAAGGGTCACCAGGAGGAGACGAGCCAGTCAAGGTAGTAAGAATGACATATGCAACTTTCAACTAGTTCTTAAATATTTCTCCCTCCCCCCCATCATGATCCAATTCTACCTTACAAATCTGCTAGACCAGGGGGTGTGCACTGGTATGAATAGGAGCCAGAAACATGGGGAATTCAGGACAGATGATCCCTTTAGCACCAGTGATGAGAGTAGTAATACCAGGAGGGTGGAAGGTAGGATAGAAAGGGGGGATTTCTGATAAGGATCTACATATAACCTCCTTCCTGGGGTACAAACAACAGGGAAGTGGGTGAAGGGACACATTGGACAGTGTACCATATGACAAAATGATGATAAGTTGCAAATTATCAAGGGCTCATGAGGGTGGGGGAGTGGGGGGGAAGAGGAAATATGAGGAGTTGATGCCAAGGACTTAAGTAGAAGGAGATTGTTTTGAGAATGATGATGGCAACAAATGTACAAATGTGTTTTGCATATAATAGATATATATGTTGATTGTGATGAGTTATATAAGCCTCCAATAAAATGACTAAAGAAAAAAAACGAATGGTAGAATCCAATGGTACATTTGAAAAGTCACACATCGTGACCAAGTTGTATTTATTCTAGGAATGCAGGATGGTTCAACATTCGAAGATCAATCAATGTAATATGCCACATCAATAGCACAAAGGGAAAGAACCTCATAATTATTTTTATGGTTGCAGGAAGTTTCTCAACATGGTTCAAGAAATATATTTAAAAATCCAACAGTTGGCATTGTAATTCATGGAGGAAGATTAAGAGGCTTCTCCTTGAAAATGTCAGCGAGACAAAGGTGGCTGCTCTTACCATTTCCATTCAATATTGTAGAAGAAATCTCAGACAGAGTCGTAAAACTAAAAAATCACTGGCCTCAAGTCTATTTCAAATCATAGCAACCCTTCAGGACAGAGAAGAACTGTCCCTATGGGTTTCTAATAGTATAATTTTAAGGAATATAGAAAGCCACATCTTTCTTCCAGGGAGAATCTGGTGGCTTCAAACTGCTGATCTTGCAGTTAGTAACACAAGTAGTTATCTCTCCTTGAAGATGACATGATCCTAAATGCCAACATGTCCACCTCTTCTGGAAATAATAGAGAATTTTTTTTTAAGTCTCAGGGTAGACGGTAAACAAAAATCAGTTGGTTTCTCTACAGCAGCAATGAGAAATCAAGAAGGAAAATAATTCCTTTTATAATAGCACCTAAGAGAACAAAATACCTAGACAAGAAAGTGAAAGATTCATACAATGCAAATTATTAGACACTGCTTACAGTGACTAAAGAAGACTGAAATAAATGAAAAGAGGTTCCATATTCATAAATTAAAACTTCAGCGTGTTAAAATGCCAACAGTCATGCCTAAAACGATCCATCGAGTCGATGCAATCCTGAGCAAAATTCCAACATCTCCCTTTAATTCTGTGAAACACTACTCTTCACCTTTATGTGGAGCAGCAAGATGTCACAAACAATTAAAATGGTGCTGGAAAAGAACACAATAGGAGAACTCACGCTCTTTTATGCTAAAGTGTATTATGCAGTGCTGCTATTAAGAGCCATTGACTTGGTTTCAATTCATAGTGACCCTGTGCGCAAAAGGAAGAAGCACTGGCTGCCCCTGCACCATTCTCACAGTTGTTATTATGTTTCAGCCATGTTGCCGCCATGTGTCAATCCATCTCCTGGAGGATCTTCCTCTTCCTGGTCGCCGCTCTCCTTGACCATGGCTGATGTCCTTTTCCAGCGACTGTGCTCTCCTGATAACACGTCCAAAGTACATGAGACGGTGTCTCCCCATTCTTGTTTCTAACAACTACAAGAGCCACATAGACCTGGGACTGGAATTACAATAAACGCATAAACCTATGGACGGCAAGCGAAAGTCTAGAAATAAATCCACACAACTATGCTCAATTCATTTTGACCAGGATATTCAATCCATTCCATGGGGGACACGGAGTCTCTTCCAGAAACGGTGCTGTGAAAATTAGATCTCCACATGCAGATAAAGTAAAACTCTACCTATCTCACACCGGACCGAACAAATTCACTGATTTTGATTCAACGCTGACTTATACTGACCCTATAGGGCAGGGCTGAACTGCCCCTGTGGGTTTCTAAGACTACATCCAAATCTTTACAGGAGTAGAACGTTAAGTCTTTCTTTGGCAGAGCAAGAGGTGAGTAAAAACTGCTGACCTTGTTGTAAGCACCTCCACGTATAACCCTAGAACCATGAGGTCGTCTTTGTCACACAATCCATACGCACATACACACGAATATTCTAAATGTATGGAAAGAGAAAATGTGAAAACTGAGTCATAAAATTCTTAAAAGAAAATACATAACTATCCGTAAATTCTTTCATCTTCCCTTTCCTGATGACTATGGTTTTTATCTGTTTTGCCTCACTTAAGGTGGTTCGGTATATGAAAGACAAGATAGAGGACCCTTCAGAAACAGTAACATGAGTAATGGTTCCCTGGGGGTCCAGGGAGAAAGGGACAGAGAAGCAAACGGGGAGCTGATAACACTGATGACCCCCCTCAATGGAACCAAACAACAGAATTGTATGTGAGCAGATACAGTGGATCATGTAAAATATGGCCAAATACATATCTATACATATGGGGAAAATAATAATATGGGTTCCTGGGGGGGGGGGGTAGGTTCAGAAGGGAGGAGATAAAAGGGAGCTAATATCAAGGAATTCAAGAAGAAAAAAGGTTTTGACACTGATTGTTGTAGCAATTGTACAATCCTGCTTGATGTGATTGGTCTATGGATTGTTATGCTATCTGTAAGAGTTCAAAAACAATGAAAAAAACAACAGATGTAAGAAGAAAATAAATGAGGCTGAAAGAATTTTGTAATTTAGCAATAAAAAAAACATTTGAAACATTTTTAAAAAATACAACAGCAATGCTGTTGGAACTCATTTTTAAGACCAGGTTATTTGACATAATAAAAATTCACACACACACACAAAAAAAAGGCAAAATAAATAAATGGAACCCTATAAAAATTTAAAACATTTGTTCATCAAAAGGCTTTACCAGACTGCCTGCTGAAGACATAAAGACATCATGGGGGTAGGTTGGTGGGGGAGATTGGAGCTTCTGGGAAGATGGCCACTGACAAGAGAGACTCTGCAGAATCAGCACAGGAGAGCCACTAAGAGGGGAATTCCACACTGCTGGTCACAGGAGGAGCATCATGAAGATAAGTAGGCACAAATTCACCAGGTTTTGAGGAGCTGGGGGCTTTTGGCTTTCCACAGTGAAGGTCAGCTAGGGTTTGACCTCATCCCTACCACTGTCTCAGCCAGAGTCAGCATCATTTGGAGCTGGCACAGTGGCTTTATCAACACAGCCACAGCTTCCTGCAACCTCTGGGAAGGGATTAACCTCCTCCAGCCCCATGGTCAGGGAGCGGGGTTGAGCTGCAGTTTTACTTTTGCTTCCCTCGCTTCTCTATGCCCCCACAGTCTGCTTAATGTGCTTTTTTTCCTTTTCCTTTTCTTTTTCTCTTCCATTTTCTCTCACACCACTGCCAACCTCCAGACCACTCACTCACCTTAACCTAGGGCATTTACGCCTGCCCTCCACCCAGCTGGGAGAGCTACACCTTCTGAAGCATAACCCAAGACTGGAGAAAACCCACCCACCCTCCACCAGACTATATCCTTCCTACCTTCTTCCCAGGGAAATTCCACCCTCGCACCCTCTACAGTGCTTAACACATGGCTGGAGAAATTCCGCCCACCTTCTTCAGAGGAAATCCTACCTGCGTGGGTGGAGGAGCTCCTAGCCATCCTCTTTGGTCCTACGTGACTGAGGGAAATTTGTCCCACCTGTTATAGTGCCTCACACAGCCTAAAGCAGCTCGGCCAACACTTGCCAATGTTCCACACTGCTGCAGGAACCTCTTCCCAACCTCCACAGCTATCTGCTGGTCAGGGCAATTCCACTCACCATTTGTGGTGCTGTACACAAAAGCAGGCAAGCCAACATCCTTCTGTGGCACAGTCAATGCAGCTAGCACATTCACCTGCCCTCTGTGACTCCCCAAGCTGCTGTGGGCTACACCATCACAGCGTTTTGAGAGATCACCCAGTACAGTACCATCCTCCTGAGTCCATAACAACCCAACCAGCTTCCCTGAGAGGATCATCCAACTTGTCCTCCAAATACTGGTTGACTAGGGAAAGGGTGAAGTCACAGGAGGATAAAGTGGCAGGCATTTCCATATTGAAATTAGCTGCAAGCAATTCAAAGAAACATTCCTATGAGTTTCACAGGGAGAGTCTGTGCTCTTCGACTCCCTGGAAAATGGCATCCGGCTCCGCAGAAACAACACAAGACAAACAGCAATCAGCCCCAACAACCTCAATGAAAAAAAAAAACCACAGGAGAAACAAAAGGCAATGGCAGAAGATGTCCTGAACCTAACGACGTGCATAGAAGAAGCAGCCGTTGATCTGCCACAGAATGAAATTCCCAGAATGTTGCTTGGAGTCATACAGGATAGGAGGGAAATAGTACAGGAAAATGATGAAATGATAGAGGAGATTAAAGTCCATACACCAAAGGGAAATACCAGAGCTTAGGGAAGAGATAGCAAAAACCAATAACAGACTCACAAACTACACCAATAAAATGGAGGAGGCAGAGAACCACACCACTGGCCTAGAGGACAGCCAAGCAGACTTAACACTAAAAAAAAAATCGAATAAAATCATCAGAGAAGTTGAAGAGAGCTGTGCCTGATGCTATGAAGAGGAACAACATCAAAATTATTGGCCAACAGGAGGAAGACACAACAAAGAAGTCATCTGCAACAATAGTCAGAAAATTCTTGGAGGAAAACTTCCCCAACCAGGCAACCATTCAGGAGACTGAAAGTCTCCACAAGCTAGACTGAATCCCAAGAAGTCACAAAGGCACAAAATAGCTAAACTGTCCAACTTTGAGGAAAAAGAGAAAATCGTGAGAGCATCTAGGGAAAAACAAGCAATCACATATAAAGGTTCCCAAATAAAAATATATTCAGATCTATCAGCAAACACTCTGAAAAAGAGGAGAGAGTGAAGTAACATATCCCAAAAATGGAAGGAAAATAACGCAAACCTAAGAATACCCTCCCCTGGCAAATTATCTATCAAGATAGATGGGGAAGCAAGAGTCTTCTGAGACAAAGAAAAACTCAAAGAATACAGAAGAACCGCACTTAACAAGCCTAAATAAGAGACTGCCACATAGAACAAGCCCACCAGAAGGGAACCAAGAGAAAACAGCACCCAAGAAAACATTAGCTTAAGGGTGGAAAGAAGTCAAAAAATGAAACACACACATACACACATGCACAACACACTGACAAGAAAGAGAGGTAGGAAAACACCCAACACAGAAGGTATAAGATGGCATCACAGAGTCCACAGAATGAGATAATAACCCTGAATAACAATGGATTGAACACAGCATTAAAAGATTGAGGATAAAAAACACAACCCATTAATCTGCTGCTTAGAGGAGACATATCTCAAGAAAACAGACAAAAATAGTCTGAGAATCAAAGGCTGGAGAAAAGCATATCAAGTAAATAATACTTCGGAAAAAGAAGGGGTTTTATCTCTATTCTGAGATAAAATTGACCTCAAAGTGCAAACCATAAAAAGAGATAAGGAGAGACACTGTAAAATGCTCAAGGGAACAGTAGAAAAAGAACCACTAAGCATTTTAAACATATATTTCCCAAATGAGAGACATACTGAATGCAACAACCAAACACTCCAAAAGACAAAAAAAAGAAATCACAACCTCAATAATTATAGCCAATAACTTAAATACAACACTCTCTGAGATAGATCATAGAGAAATAGACTCAACAAGGAGGCTTGAGATCTAAACACTACAATTAGACAATTTTACCTGATAGATATTATAAAATTTTTCATCCAAATACAAAAAATTTCACATTCTTTTCAAGCCCACATGGCACATACTAGAAGGTAGACCGCATGCTGAGGAATAAGGCAAATCTGCATAAATTTAGCACATTGATATCATACAGACTTCTCTGACCACTGTGCCAAATTAAAAAGGACGATAAAGAAAACAAGAGGAAACAATTAAAGGATGAATTGCTCTCTGTTGCAAGAGGAGTGAGTACTAGGCCCGGCAGGTATGAATTGAAATTAGGAAATTTCTAGAAACTGATGAGAATGAGAACACAACATACCAAAAGTTATGGGATACGGCAAAAGCAATTATCAAAGGAAATTTCATAGCAATATATACACACATGAAAAAGGAAGAAAGACTTAAGATTGATATATTGGCACAATATTTACAGAAACTAGAGCAGAGTCAACAGGACAATCCCACTAATAAAAATCAGGGCTGAGATTCAGGAGAGGGAAAATAAGAAAACTATGGAAAAAATTAATGGTGCAAAAGTTGGTTATTTGAAAGGATAAACAGAATCTACATACCACTGGCAAACAGTACCAAACAAAGGAGGGAACAGATTTCAATAATAAGCATGAGGGATGAAAGAGGGGACGTTACAACGGACCCTAATTAAAGCAAAAGGATAATTACACAGTATGACAAATCTGTACTCCAATGAATTCAATAACTTGGAAGACATGGACAAATTCTTGGAAAAACAATTCCTCACTAGATTATCGCAGATGGATGCCATGAATTTCAGCAAAACCACAGCAATAGAAGAAATAGACAAGGTGATCAAGGGGTTACCAACAAAAAAAATGACCTGGACTAGATGGTTTCATGGGAGAAGTCTACTAAGCATTTAGGGAAGAACTGACACCAATTCTATACAAACGCTTCCAGAGGTCCCTTGTTCCCACATTTATTTACATCATAATGAAGGTTTTAAAGAAAACCTTCTGGAAAAAGATGGCAAACTCCTGAACGCTTTCTATGAAGCTAGTATAACTTTGATACTGAAACTGGGCAGGGAGTCCACAAGAATCGAGAACTACAGACCAATATTCTTAATGAACATTGATGCAAAAATCCTTAACAAAATACTGGCCAATAGAATACAAAAGTATATAAAACAAATTATTCGCTGTGACCAAGTGGGATTCATAACAGGGATGCAGGGATGGTTCAACATAGTATCTTTTACCACATTGACATGAAAAACAATAATAACCACATGATGATATCAATAGATGTAGAAAAAGCATTCGACCACATCAACACCAATTCCTATGTAAGACACCCAAGAAGATAGGAATGGAAGGAAAATTCCTCAAGATAATACAAGCTATATATGAAATACCAATAGTCAAGATGGTAGTCAATGGAGAAAAGACTAAAATAATCCCACTGAAAAGGGGGACCAGACAAGGAGGTCCCTTGTTCCCACATTTATTTACATCATAATGAAGGTTTTAACTTACAGAATAAGGCAAAGAAAAGACATCAAATGTATTCTCCTGGGGTGGGAAGGGGTGAAACTATTATTACTTGCAGATGATATGACTTTATATATGGAAACCCAAAAGCTCCACAAGGGGAGTACTGAAAGCAGTAAAGGAGTGTGGCAGAGTGACAGGATACAAGATCAACAAAAGGAAGTCTATCAGACTCCTGTACATGTTGGATAAGACCACAGAGGAGAACAAAAAGGTGGTGTCCTTCACAATAGCCAAGCAGAAATTGAAATATCCAGGAATATACCTGACTAAAAGAACAAAAAATTGGGCTGAGCCCCAGTGACGTAGTGGTTGTGCGCAAGACTGCAGCCCACTGGGTTGGAGGTTCAAATCCAGCAGCAGTTCTCCAGGAGCAAGGCTTAGCCTCCTACTCCCACCACTAAAGGGCAGTGATGCCAAAAAAAAGAACAAAAAAAATGTATATGAGGAAAACTACAGAACACTATTACAAGAAACAAAGAGTGGCCTCAACAAATGTAAGAATGTATCATGCTCATGGATTAGAAGACTAAATAAAATGAAGATGTCAGTTCTATCCAAGGCACTATATAAGTAATGCAATCCCAACACAATTATCCTCATCTTTCTTCAAATAAATGGAAAAACTGATTACCAACTTCATATGAAAAGGAAAGAAGCCCAGAATTAGCAGAGAACGCCTCAAGAAGAAGGACACAGAGGTAAAGAAGGTAAAGGGCACAGAAGGTAAAGCAAGGGCTTTAGCACATATTATAAAGTCACAGTGGTCAAAACTGCATGGCATTGGTATAATAACAGATACTCAGACCAAAGGAAGAAAACTGAAAACCCAGAAATAAAATCAGCAGCATACAAACAATATTTGATAAGGGTCAAAAAATATCAAATGGGAAGGAGATGCCCTCTTCAACAAGTGGTGCTGGAAAAAATGGATATCTACCTGTAGAAAATTGAAGAAAGACCCTTCTCTCACTCCATGCACAAGAACAAACTCAAGATAGATCACAAACCTCAAGGTAAAACCCAAACTATTAGGGCCATTAATGAGGGAATTGGGACAAACCTGAGAACCTTGGCACAGGGAATACATAAGTTATCAGAAAAAGGGAAGGACACAAATACAAATGAGTCACAAATTGACAAGTGGAATATACTGAAGATAAAATATCTGTGTACATCGAAAGAATTCACCAAGAGTAATAAGAGAGCCCACAGACTGGGAAAATATCCTTAGCAATGACACATCAGACAAAGGCCTTACTACTAAAATCTAGAATACTCTGCTAGCTTTCAAAAAGAAAAAAATTAATTGCCCACTGAGGAGGTGGGCAAGCAACCTGAACAGAAGTTTCACAAAGGCAGAAATCAGAATGACCAATAAACATATAAGAAAATGTTCCTGATCATCAAACATAAAAAAATGCAAGAAAAAACAACACTGAGATACCACCAAACACCTTCAAAGATAGCCCAATTCAAAAAATCAGAAAGCAGCAAGTGTTGGAGAGGCCGTGGGGGGATAGGAACTCTCATCCACTGCTGGTGGACCTGTAGGTATGTACAGTCACTATGGAAATCGATTTGGCAATCTCTAAATCAGATTGAAATTGAGCTACCATACGACCCAGCAAACCGCTTACTGGACATATACCCAGAAAAGGTTAAAAAAACAAACCACAGCCAGATATCTGTGCTTCAATGTTCACCATGGCATAAGGCACAAGTCATAAGGAGTTGGAAACAACCCAAATTTACCTCAAGAGACAATGGATTTTAAAACTGTAGTTAAAAAAAAAAAAACAGTGGAGTACTACACTACACATTGATAAAAAGCAGTGATGAACATATGAAGCACATGGCCGAATGGGACAAACTGGAGGAAATTATGCTAAACGAAATAAGACAAGCACAAAAGGACAAGTACAACATAAGTTCACTAGATAAGCTTTAAAAAATGCATCTGTTCAGGCTGAGCCCCGGTGGCGTAGTGGTTGTGCGCAGGACTGCAGCCCACTGGGACGGAGGTTCAATTCCAGCAGTGGGGCTGGACCTCCTACTCCCACCACCGGAGAGCAGTGATGCCCCCCCCCCCCCCAAAAAAAATGCATCTGTTCGTTCTCTCTCTCTCTCTCTCTCTCTCTCTCTCTCTCTCTCTCTCATCACTTCCTGGGAGAAACTGCAGCTGACAAGACACATGTCAGTACCCTGAGCTGGAGGAACCAGGTGAAGACCCTTGGCAGCACTGAGATGCTTACAATACCACTGGATCCAAAAGACTTCCCACTCGCTGGCCTGTGATCTTTCTGTGATCTTCAGCATCATTGCATGTGTTTTGTAACTCTGAAGAGGAATTTATAGGATATAAGAGAAAGGTTTATATACAAGGGGAATGGAACATTGAGAAAGCATACCAATCCAGTCCAGTCCAAGGTCACAAGTCTGATGTTAACCCATATGTCCAACACCAGTCCATAAAGCCACCTTCTGACTCACGAAGTCATAGGCCAGTGGGTGCAGAATATTGTGTTTCCAGTAGCAGTAGTAACAGCAAAAGCATCTCAGCACTGACAGGGGTCTCTCTGTGGCTCCTCCAGCTTCAGAGGTCTGGCTCCATCAGGGTAAGGCCATGTGGCTTCTCTTCCTGCTCCTCCAGTTCCTCGGACGTTGCCATCTTGTCTTGTCAGTCGAGCATCTCCCAACAACTAGGGAAATGGTCTCTCATCTCCACGAGGGAAATATCGTGAGACATCCAGAATTCTTAGAGAAAGCCATGCCCACAGAGGTCTCATTGGCTTTCTCCAGATTGACAGGCTAGACTCCACCCCTAGACTTCCAACTATGAAATTGACATCAAGTACATGCCCACCACAAATGATATCAAACATATGCATTAAAATTGGACTTAGGGACTTGATCTGGATTGGGCTGGGATGTTTTCTCAATATTCAGTTGCTCTTTTATATAAAGCGCTTCCATATATCCCCAAAAACTATTTCAAAAGAGGCATAAGGAAAAAACTAATGTATACAAACATTGCTGGAGTGAGGTCAGGGTAGTATGGCAGGAGCCAGACCAAATCCAGGGATACATATGGTAGCCAACTAAAAAAAAAAAGGAGAGGGGGAGAAAAAAATTGGTAGTAGGGGAACAGGGCACTAATCCACTCAAGGGGAGGGTATTGTTTATATCTCCACAGGAAAAGAGGGACCAGACTTCATCCCAGTGCTCCAAGATGTGACATATCAACATGAAGCAGGAAACGAGTAGAGAAGTCTGAGGAGCCATCCCCAATCCCAACTACGTGGACAGCCGCCCCTCCCACCCCAGAAGAATTCACTTCAGTGGACAGAACTGAAACTACAGCTCAGGGAGGAGGACATGGCTGATCAGCGCACACAGGAGCAAATGAAGGGGGAGGAAGAGAGAGGGGAGCACATCCTGGCCCACTAAGTCTTGAGGACGATATCCCTGCTCAGAGTAGATAATGCACAGAGAGAACCATATGGCTGGCCCCACTAGGAGCCAGGACATCCCTCACTGACCCATATCCCTACAAGGGTCAACACTGGAGACACAGTGTGGGAATTATGCCCGATCTGACCCCACCCCGCCAAGGTAAAACACTGAGGGCGTGCAACAGCATCACAAGGGGAGCAGAGCAAGGAAATCCTGAGGGAGTACCAAAAATAGACTTTGGAACCAGGGCATAGCACCCCATAAGACTCTACTAGAAAACACTCCTAAAAGTTAACAAACATTGAACTACGTCTAGACTTTTCTTTTCTGTGTCATTGGCTTTTTACTGCTGCTTTGTTGTTTTTGTTGTTTTGCTGCTTTGTTTTGCTCTGTCTTGTTTTTGTGCACATTATTATCTCTGCAGGTCTATCTACATAAGACAGGCTGGTGTAATGATAGATAAGAAGTTCCATGTATTAGAACAGAGAACCAGTAGTATAAACAAGAACCCACAAACACTCACTGTTGAATAAGTGACTAAAACACAGTCAGTGAGAGATAGATAACTGTTTGAATAAGTAAAACCTAAAGCCAAACTCACTTCTGTTGAGTCAGTGGCCCCTCATAGTGACCCTTTAGGACAAGGCAGGATTGCCCCTGTGAGTTTCCAGGACTCTACCTCTTTATGGGAATAGAAAGCCTCTTCCTTCTCCCACAGAGCAGCGAGTGGTTTTGAACTGCTGACCTTGGAGATAGGAGCCCAACATGTAACCACCACATCACCAGAATTCCTTTTCAATAAATGTTGTGGGAGGAAAAATGGGATCTCCACACCAAAAGAATGAAATGGCACCGACTTCTCACATCATATACAAAAACAAATTCAAGATAGATTAAAAAACTTAAATCTAAACCCTAGAACCACAAGCTCTTTCTTATATACATGTGAGCATCTCCATGAATTTGTTTCTTCTGTCTATGCCAAACTAACTCAAACAGTGTGAAAGTGCAAATACCTTATGATGCTGCAATCTAGCTACTTGGTCTATACCTTAAAGAAATAAAGAATAAAGCCTGGATAGATAGATGCACACCCATGTTTATCACAGCAATTTCTATAATATCAAAAAGATGGAAATAATCAATCATTTGAGGAGGAACAGATAAACCCTGTACATACACACAGTGGAATAGTATGCATCCTTAAAAACAATGATGAGTCTGTCAAACCCCTGATGACATGGACACAAGTGGACATTATGCTAAGTAAAGATAAATATTTCATCATGCCATGATGAAGGGTGAAAAATTGGGTTTCACGCAAAAGAAAAAGACCTTGAAGACTGTGAGGAGGCCAAGATTAGGGAAGGTGGAGATAAGGAGGGACAGGGAGGTAAAGAGGGATCATGGGTAGAAAAGGGGGAAACCAAAAACATGGGTGTTTACCGGGATGCTGTCAATGTTTTAATGTGATGACCTGGGTAGTACATAAAGAATGTGTCATATTCCACAAATTGAAGGGGAATAATAATAAAAAGGGTAAAATTAAATTTTTCTTAAGTGCAAGAGAAGGATCTCATCCTGAAAAAACCCTCCAGATTCCTTATTCATCAGACATATACACTCTTTTGAGTGTCAATAACAGGAGGAAAAATGAAATTGAAACTGATTTTAAAAAATAATTGTGGGTGGGAGCTAATACATAGATCATATCATTCCATAGTTCAGTCACATCAAACAGGGTCACAATCTGTTTCTAAACATTGTTTTCCTTCCTAA
>PVJH01020879.1:26637-39935 GCA_004026705.1 Nesogale talazaci
GCTGTCCCAATAGGTTTCATATACTGAAAAACATAAAACAAACATTCAGGAGCATGATCCCCCCCCCCAAAAAAAAAACTTTTTTTTAAAGAGCATGATCCCCAATGACATACCTCAACTGAGATAATGCCCAATATTTACACCAGATCAAGTCTAACATGCATGGTGGTGGCATGGGGCGGGGGGGGGGGGGGTTTAACTGACAAGGCTTTAACCATTCAAGGCAGGTTTATCTTTTTTATCTTCTATAGTCATTCATCTCTCCAATGCACTCTGTTTAGTAACCACTTTCCTCCCATCCCTCAACTAAGGATCGAGGGAGAGCACCAGAGGCTTATTTCCTACGTAGATCCACAAATGTATCTTGGGCTCTCCCTGTCACCCATAACCTTCTGCAAACTGGCTTCTCACAATGTAGGCGATGATACTGTTGCCTCCTTTGTTAACTTCTTTGGTCACATGCAATCTAGTTTCAAACAAACAAAAATGATACATCACGCAATCACAAAATGAGCAAAGGATTTTAACAGACATTTCACCCAGAGGAGCATTCAAAAGGACACCAGACACATGAAAAGACGCTCACCATCATCGGCTATCAAAAACCAAATCTTTCTCAGGGTTCTTGACTTTATAGACGTCTCTATCGTTTGGCAGAAAGCCGAATTCCAAGGGTGGCTCAGTTCTGATGTTCTTTAGTCACAAGGCTTTCACTAAACTTTATGTTCTTTAGTCACAAGGATTTCACTAAACTTTATGAGACCAGTAGTTCTGCTCCTTTTAATGAGTTTGAATTTTTGCCTATTTTTCTCCCACTCTCCCCAAGTTATTCTATTGCAATTCTGGTCAGACCAGTCAGTGATGACAAATAGCCACCATAATTAGTTCTTCTTGTCTTAGACTAGTAGAAAGGGTGGTTCTTGTGATCTATTAATTCCTTTAACTAATTGTTTGACTCAGTCTTTCATTTTCACCTTTCTTCTTTGGTGCAGGTGGGGAGGGACCAATAGTTGCATTTTATTTTTTTCAATGGCTTTATTGGCATATATTTCACATATGGTACAATTCAATAGCTCCATCACATCAAGAAAAGTTATACACTCATCACCACAAAGTTTCAGAGCATTTTCTTCATTCTTTTACTCACTGTTATTAGCACCCCGTTTTCCCCAAACTCCCCTGCCATCCACCCACAGGAACCAATAATCCAGTTACTGTCTCTGTAGACGTTCCTATCCTGGATTTCTTAATAGTATTTAAATAGGATGAACACGCCTTAAGATACCAGTCACAAGTCACCATAGTAGGATGTAGAACATTGTCTTTGCAAACTATATTATATGAAAAAAGGCCAACATTTCGCATCCTGACTGCTCACTCCCCTAACCCCTGCCAACAACACACACACAAAATCAGAGGCGGGAAGGGCCAGAAAGGAAGAACACAAGGAAACAAGGACCCCAGGAAGGAAGTGGAAAGAAAGCTGTTCCATTAAAGGAATTACTACTGACATCACAAAACAAAATGTGTATAAATTGTTAAGTTGAAAAATTAATTTTTTCTATAAAATTTTTCTCAAACCACAATAAAATGTTAAAAAACAAAACGTTTTACCATCAAGTCAATGTCAAATTACAGTAACCATATAGGACAGTATAGAACTGCCCCTTTGAGTTATCAAAACTGAATTTTCCAGAAGCAGACTGTCACATTTTTTATCCTGCAGAGAAATTAGTGGGTTCACAGCACCAACCTTTAAATGAGCAGCTGAGCACTGATGGTTCTTCACTAGGCACCAGCAGGATGCAAATCAGAACTACAATGAGATACCATTTCACTCTGTTGTACATAAGATCACTATGGGAAATAACAATAGATGGCTAAGATTGAGGGGGAAGGGAACAATATTAAGAAATGCTGACGAAGCTGTGGGAAAATTGGACCCCTTACCCACTGTTGTCGAGAATGCGAAATTATTGTACACAACGCTGCAGCAATATCTCAGAAAAACTAAAAACAGAATTACCAGCAATTCCACTAAGAAGTAAATGCCTAAAAGACTTGAAAGCAGAGACTCAAATACTTTTACAACAATGTTCACTGCAGTACTATTAGCCGTAGTCAAAAGATAGAACCAACATAAATACCTATTGACAAGTTAATGGACAAACAAAATGTGGTGGAAACATACACTGGAATACGACTCAGTATCCCACTAAGAAAAATGAAGTCTACAATATCAATGGAGTTTGAAAACATTATACTGTGTGAAATAATTCCATCATGAAAGGGCAACTATTGTATGACAATATCAGGCAAATGCATAGAGAGCAAAGTTCATTACCAAGAGGAAGAGGAAGAGAAAAGGCAGGGAGAGGGGACTTAATCGCTTATGGGGCACTAAGATTCTAGTTTATGCTGTTGGAAATATTTCATTGATAAAAATAAGAACACAGTTACATATTTGTTAGACCATACTACACACTTTTTTTTTCCCCAAAAAATGGAGGGGGGAGGAAACAAGGGTGCATCTTATGGTCCAAAGGTGTGGTACTCAGAACATTTGCTTTTGATTCCATGTGCTCACTTACTATCCACTGTTGTTTGCATGCTGTGCATTACTGTGTGTTTGGGGGAGTGTCGGCTCCTGCAGCCTCAATGTCAGTCAGGTCACATGATTGGCACAGCACATGCCTCCCCTCCTTTATTAATGAAAGTGATGATGGTCCTTAACACCACTGTTGAGTTTACGCTGTTAAATATTGCCATGTTTTGCTTTATTTTAGTAAATATTTCAGTATACTGGTACTATTTGGTTCAGTATATTTTTGTCTTGTTTTCCTGCTCTAAAAACTGGGTGGGTCTTATGGTCCATAAATCATGGAAATTGATGCAATTTCTGTCAATAAGTTGCACACTTATAAAAATTGAATTGGCCAAACTTTTATGGTCCATATATTATTAGCACCAATAAAAATAAAAGAAAAAGTAGATGACAAGGCTGTTAAGTAAAACCAAACACTGCAGGGAATTTGATTTCTTGGTTTGGAGACTTGAGATCATGGTTCCATTTAATTAATTGACCCACTTATTGTGTTTAATGTTTCTCCGTTCTGCTCCCTAGTTCACTGAATAATACAGAGCACAAGAATTGGGCATTATTTACCTTGAACAAAAGAGGAAGAGTCGGGAATAGGATGTGTGCCCCCACCAAGTACCAGATGAACTACTTCCTTCTTAGCCATAAGACAAGAACTGGATAAAACTTGACTACCACTGCTAAATAGTCTGACAAAAGAATCTAAAGAAGATTCTTGATCAAGAGAGGGAAAATACAGGAAAGAAATTCAAATTTTTCTAGGCCATACTTTCTGGAGTCATGGAAGCTTCATGAATCCTGAAACTATTGCCCTGAAATCATCATTGAAAATCAAACCTTAGACCAAAAAGAATCCTAAAGTCTTCTGAAAACTAAAATTGTTGGGGGTTGCAAAAAAAAAAAAAAAAGGTGTCTAGTTAAGACTTGCTGGCCAGGAGCTCCTGCTTCCAGACCAGAAAAGTGGGAGGGAAAGGGGGATCGGACTTAACCCCAGTGTTCCAGGATATGAGTGAAACATGACTGCATGGAACTGAGAGCCAGTAGAGGGGTCCCATCATGTGGACAGCTGCCCCTCCCACCAGAAGAATTTACTTTAGAGGACAGCACTGAAGCTGAGAGGAGAGGGACATGTATGATTACAGCCCACAGAAGCAAATGAAGGGAGAAGAAGAGAGAGTGCAGTGCATCCTGGCCCACCAAGCCTTGAGAATGATATCCCCATTCAGAACAGCCAACACCCAGAAAGGACCAAAAGGCCAGCTCCAACATGATGTCCTTTTCTAGGCACTGGTATGTCCTGATAACATGACCAAAGTACGTGAGACGAAGTCTAATGATGCTCACTTCTAAGGCTCAGTCTGACTGTACAACTAAGACAAATTTGGTTCTTCTTGTGACAGTCCCTGGTACTTTCAATACTCTTTGTCAGCACCATAATTCAAATGTATCCATTTTCTTACAGTCTTCCACATTCATTGTTCAGCTTTCACATGCATATTAGGTAATTGAAAATCACCATGGTTTGAATCAGGCACACCTTAGTCCTCCAAATGACATACTTGCTTTTTAACACCATAAAGAGATCTTGTGCAGCAGATAGCCTAAAGAAATACATTGCTTGAGTTAGATTAATTAATAAAGAATGTCTACCACAAGCATTGTGTTCCGATCTACTCATCTCTATATGGAATCAAATTAACAAGAACAATTCAAAAGATTAGTTGGAAACTTAAATTCCAGGCATGGGCTGAACCCCGGTGGTGTAGTAGTGCACGGGACTGCGGCCCACTGGAATGGAGGTTCAATTCCAGCAGTGACTCCACAGGAGCAAATGCTGGGCCTCCTACTCCCACTGCCAGAGGGCAGTTTTGCCCCACCCCCCCAAAAAAAAGATTCTTTATGTTAATCAGAAGGAATAATTCCGAAAAGGAGTGTGAGAATGCACAACTCAAAGAATATAGCTAATGTCCCTGTATCTAGACATTGTTGGTTTATGTTCTGATTTGCATATTCTCCATAAGAACAAAAATAAAACAACAACCACCTCATCTATCAGTTCATGGTACTGTGGTGACTTGCATGTTGGTTGCTAAGATTTCAGAAGCTATTTGAAATAACCAATATTTGAAATAACCAAAAGAACTTCCATGATGAACACGTTTCATCAGGGTTTTCAGACTAAGAAAAAAAGACCTAATGATCTACTTCTAAAATTCAATTAATGACAACACTATGGATAAAAACAGACTACAGTTCAGTATGGTGTTGGAAGATGAACTCCTTAGATGAGAAGGCACACAAATTAAACAATAACTAAAACAATAAACTCAAATATATCATAAAGAGAGCGCAGGGCTTGGTCATGTTTTGTTATATAATACAATTTTTTATTTACAGGCCTCCATTCAAAGTCTTTTATTTAACATCTCAGGACCCGGAACTGTCTCTAAGTTCACCACTTCTGTTACACTATTATAAATCTTCATATCTTCATAACTTTGTTAATTATCCTCTTTCCTTCTCTCTCTTTCCTAGTTCACCCCTCTCACCTTAGATGTTAACAATATTTGCATTGAGGGATACCTGGATGGGGGCCCAAGGTCCATCTGCTACGTAAGTGCTAACCCTATAGATATATGTACCTAGATTTATTCCCTCGTTATCATAAATAACTATATTTACATATGTACATGTCTGTGTTCAGATCTGCAAGTACCCTTTGCCTTCTAGTTCTTTCCTCTATTTCCTTCTACTTTCCTCCTGTCCCACTATCATGCTCAGCATTCACTTGAGTTCCAAGGCCCATTTGTGAGCAATTGGACACGCCCATACAGAAGAGTCAGGGGGAGGAGATGAGCCAGTCAGGGTGCAGTGAAGTAGCGATTAAACATACAACTCTCCTCTAGTTCCTGAAGGCTTCATCGCCCCAAATATCATGATCCCAGCTCTACCTTACAAATGCAGCTGGACTGGAGGTGGTACACTGGTACAGATGGGAACTGGAAACATGGGGAACCCAGGTCAGATGAACCCCTCAGGACCAGTGGTGAGAGTGGAGGTACCGGGAGGGTGGAGGAAGGTGGGGTAGAAAGGGAGTGTCAATTACAAGGATCTACACATAACCTCTTATCTGGAGGACGGACAGCTGAGGAGTAGGCGAAGGGAGACATCGGACAGTATAAGATATGACAAAACAACAATAATTTATCAAGTATTAGGGGTTGGTGGGGGAGAGGAAGTGAGGAGGGAGGGGAAAGGATGAGAGGCTGATATCAAGGGCTAAAGTCGAAAAGCAGATATTTGGAGAATGATGATAGCAGCAGGTATGCAAAAGTGCTTGGCACAGTATACATATGTATGCATTGTGATAAGTGATGTACATGCCTCCAAAAATGATTATAAAAGTAATTAATTAATTTTTTAATATTTGCAAATCTCACCTCTCTCCATAAGTAGGCAACTGTCCCCACCCCTACCACTGATGTCACATATTTGAAACCTCTAACTTTGCTTTTTCTCTCAGCTCTAAATAAATGGTGAAAAGAAGAGGAACAGGGAATGGGAAGAGAAATACATGGTAATTCCAGAATTAGACTTGGAGATTTATTCTAATAGGAGCAGCAGTTAAACTGGAAGTTGCCATGCCCTGTGTTTTCAATGACAGCCATCAACCAGCTCAATAGTCTTCGAAAAGGCACCTGGAGGCATAGTCCTTGTAAAATTCTCCCATGAAAGGAAAGAGATATGTTGGATGAGAAAGAAAGCTTTTTCCACCAATGGGGTGCAAATTGAGACAGATCATCCTCTAGGACAACCTTCCTCATGCCACAGCCCTTTAAAACACTTCCTGGTGTCGTGGTGGCCCTGCAACCATAACACTATTTTTGTTGCTTCTTCATCACTGTAATTTTGCTACTGTTATGAATTGGGTGACCCCTGTGAAAGGGCTGTTCAACCCCCAAAAGGGTCATGACCCACAGGTTGAGAACCACTACTCTGGGAGATGTTGTAGGAAGGATATCCAAGCTTCTGAAGTGCAATCAAACTAGACAAATTGATTTCCAGAAGGCTGTCTGCCCACACTAAGACTTTGTCTAACGTACTTTGGATAGGTCATCAGTAGTGGAGGGGGAGTGAAAAAGAGGAAGACCCGTGACAAGACGTTGGGCACAATGGCTGTAAGAGAACAGGGGGCTCAAACTCAGTAATTGTGAGGATGGCTTAGGACCAGGCAGCGTTTTGTCTGCTGCACACAGCATGGCTATGAGTTGGAACCAGCCTACGGCACTTAACAACATACATGGTTGGCTATTGGGGAAAATAGTTACAATGTTAATATGGAAATCAGAAGAGGGCGTGGACTAAGTATGGTGACAGGATACAACCCGGACACACATCTTTCCTGATTTTAAACCACGCAGTACTCTCTTTTTCTGTTTACACAACTCCCTCTTGATCCATGTACAAGTTCCTTATGAACACAATGAAGTATTCTGGAACTCCTTTTCTTCTCAAAGTTATCATCAGTTTATTATTATTCTTCACATAGTCACATGCCTTGGCATAGTCAATGAAGTCCACGTAAATAGCTTTTTTGTATTCTTTGCCAAAGATCCTCCTGATATCATCAATGATGCCCCGTGTTCCACATCCCCTTCTGAATCCTGCTCGAACCTCTGGCAGCTCCCTGTCAATGTACTGCGATAAATGCTGTCAGTTGATCTTCAGCAAAATTTTACTTCCATGAAATGTCAATGATTATATTGTTCTAGAATCTACATAGTCTATTGGGTTACCTTTCCTTGAAATTGATACACATATGGGTCTCTTCCAGTCAGTTGGCCATGTAGCTTTCTTATAAATTTCTTGGTGTAGATGAGCTTCCTATACCTTATTAGCCTGCTGAAACAATTTATTTGATATTCCATCAGTTCCTGCAGCCTTCTCTAGAGTGGGCATTATCTGCCCGCAAATAAAAAAACAAAAACAAAAAGCAAACATTTACTAGCTACTTACTGGGAAAGGCAGCACCATTATTTTGAGGAGTGCCTGTCTACTCCCAAAGCCCATCTCATTTCCTCTCTGCCATGTTCATCCACAGAGCAACACATGTCCTTTATCAGTTTTCAAATTCCCCCAAGCTCAAGTGACATATTTTGATCCAAAGATAAGGAGAAACTCTTGTGTTCAGCTGAAACCATGGATGGGAGATAGGAGTACTGAGTTTATTGGATGGAGAAATGGCCAAACACTTCAATACCTTTTATCCAGTCAATTAAAAACTGCATCTCAGCTCTAATGATTAAATGCATAAAAAAGTTAATTTTCAATGTGTGCAAAGAAGTGAATCACAACAATGTTAATAATGAAAAAATAATTGGAACCATTTCCTAGAGGTAATACCTAAAACAGGTATCAGAAATCAATTGGGTGGAGATTGTGTCATCAATAAAATAATATCCACTAATGTGGGCATTAAAAAATCAAGCAGATCTGAGCCCCAGTGGTGTAGTGGTTGTGTGCGGGACTGTGGCCCACAGGGTTGACAGTTCAAATCCAGCAACAGCTTTCCAGGAGCAAGGCTGGGTTTCCTACTCCCACTAGGGCAGTGATGCCCCCGCCAAAAATTCAAGCAGATAGTTCTTTAAAAAGTAGAGGCTGAGCCCCGGTAGTTGAGTGCGGGACTGTGGCCCCCGGGCTTGGCGGTTCAAATCCAGCGGTGGCTCTCAGGAGCAGCGCTGGGTAGCTCCCACGACCACCAGAGGGTAGTGATGCCAAAAAAAAAAGACAAAGCAAAATAAATATATAAATAAATAAAAATTAGAAATCAATAATCACAATATGAATTACAACAAAATAACTTTTATCACTGACTATGAGTCATAGTGAATGGGATGGTGGTGGGTTTTCTTTGGTTTTGTTTATGTGCTGATAGAGCGAGTACACGTTACTTGCATTATGTAATTGAATTCTCAAGTCTAACTCAATGAAAGAGATACCATTATTCTTCTAGTTTTTCAGAGGAAAAAACTAAGGACCAGCTTAAAGTTATGGTAAAAAAAAATAACCATTCAAACTAATTTAAGTGGAATCCATTTTAAGAGCTATAGAAATTTGGCTCCAGGAGTTTTCCTTCTAAGTATTCAGTCATACTATGAAAATGCAGGTATAAACATGCATTCAACAATAGCTATGTAGAAATGCCTATTTGTGTCAAGCCCTCTAGGCATAATTTGCTTCTCATGGGGCTTGCACTCTGGTTGAGGTAGGAGGCAGATAGGAGACAAGCATGGCTGACGAAGGACTTTAGAGAACATTCAGAGAGAATGGTAAGGGAATGAGGAGAGGTTGGGAAGAGTGCTAATTGAGGAAGTTCCTTTTGAAAAGATGGCATTTGAGCAGAGCCACAAAAGACCATTCCAAGCTATATAGGTGTGGGGGAGGGAATAGTCCAGGTCGCTTAAACCTCAGGTTCAAAGGTCCTGAATAGGAATGCAGCTACATGTTCAAAGAAAGATCAATGTGCTACAGGAGAAGATAGGGGAATAACAGCAAGCAGCAAGCAGCTTTGTGGGACATGGCAAGAACTCTGGACTTTAAGAGAGGGGAACTCTTAGGAGGGTTTTGATCAGAGAGTAGCATACTCCTAGTCAGATTGGGAATGATTGTAAAGAATGGTTGTTTTAGGTGTTGCAGGTAGAACAGATTGTAGGGAGGCAAGCACAGAACAAGAAGACCAATTAGTTACCATAACCATATCACCACAGCCAAGCTAAGATAGGATGGTGCGTTGACTCAGAAAGGTAGCAGTGGAGATGGTAGTAGTGATAGAATTTGGCCTTATTTTGAACATATAACAGAATTTTCCCATGTTGGGAATGGGAGAGAAAAGTCAAATCAAGAAAGATCCAGCAAAGGAAGAGCTACCGCCAAGGACTTAAAGGAAACAAAGACTACTTTAAAGTCAAGGGAATTTTGTGTGTGTGAACTGTTTCAATACATAATGTGCACTTTTTAAATACATAATGAATTCTATATAATTAGATTTTGCATTGGAACAATAGCTATATAGACAGGAATGGTAATTTCCCCCTCTGTTTATAATCGGAGGCGTCCTGGTGACACAGACAGGGCTTTCTACTTTCACGTAAGAGTTGTCATATCAGGACTCACAGGCACAGGGCTTGCTATGAGTCAGCGTCAACTTGATGGCAGTGAGTTTGGTTTTGATTTGGTTTTGTTATCTGAGGCATCATGATGAATAAAGGAAAAGGAATTTCAATATCTGTCATCAAGAGGAAAGAGTTTCATCAAGCAAGTTATTACCCTGTCCCAGACAGTCCTTCTACCTTCATTGAATAAAGTTCCAGAGGCAGTCCCTGCCCACTACCCAACCACCACACTCTGACCCCAGGTGTTTGAGTGGGGAAGGCTGAGGAGGAAAGAGGTGTGCTAGGTATCTCAAAGAAAACTGTAACAGACTCCTAATATATGATGTGTTGTTCAAGTATCTATTAGTAGAACAAATGACTGGTTCTATTCCAATTTAATGAAGCAGAGATCATCAAACACACATTTCTGGCTGTAAAACATCCCTTCCCATCGCAGGCTCCCCAGAGGCAGTTGCAGAATAGATGGGAGTTAATATCTGAAGATTAAATAACACGATAACAGATTTTGATATGTTTGACCTACTTTTTGAGAAATGAACAAAGTTGTGCTTTAATTTTTTTAACTCACCACCACTGTAATAAAGAGCTTAATAGGTCAGTGGTAAGCTCAGTATAATGAGAATGGTGTGGGGGAGATAAATATATGGATGTCCATTTATTACAAGGACAAAAAGGAATGTAGGTCTCTCAGCATAAACACCCAGAATAGGCTGACAGTGCCTCTGCAAGAATCTCAGAGCACTCTTCTGTCTGCCCTCCAAGTTCATAGGAAAGGAAATTGCCTCCTGTTTTACCATCACTCAACTAGAAAAGGCAACTCATAACATGGGTCAGAGGGTCGCATATGCATATCTTGCTTCCTTCTGGGCCTAAAGGGGTACAATATAAAGATTCATTTGAATTCAAAATGTCTGCTATCTCTGGGACATATTAAAAGGACGTCAGCCAGGTAAACAAGCAACAATCTAGCTTAGAAGCATCAAAGCCCACATGAAAGAAGTACTTCAGCTTGTGTGATCATGAGGTGTTGATGGGATCAGGTATCAGACATCAAAGAACAAAAAAATCATATCATTGTGAATGAGGGGGAGTGCAGGGTGTGGACCCAAAGTCCATCTGTAGGCAACTGGACATCCTCTTACAGAAGGGTCACAAGGAGGAGACAAGCTAGTCAGGGGGCAGTGTAACAATGATGAAACATACAATTTTCTTCTAGTTCTTTGATGCACCCCCCCCCAACATGGTTTCAATTCTACCTCACAAATCTGGCTGGACCAGAAGATGTACACTGGTACAGATAGAAACTGGAGACATAGGGAATCCAAGACCAATGAACCCTTCAATACCAGTGTTGAAAGTGGTGATACCAGGAGGGTAGAGAGAAGGTGGGGGAGAAATGGGGGACTGATTATAAAGATCTACATATAACCCACTCCCTGGTCAACTGAGACATTGATCATTGTAAGACATGGAAAAGTAATGATTTCTACATTATCAGGGGGTAGAGAGAAGGGAAATGTGGGGGGAGTAAGGGGAAAATGAGGAGCTGATACCAAGGAATTAAGTAAAAAACAAATGTTTTGATAATGATGAGAGCAACAAATGTACAAATGTGCTTTACACACTGGATGGATGGATGGATTGTGAGAAAAGTTGTACAATTCCCTAATAAAATGATTTTTAAAAGATATTAAAAGCATAATACTTTATAAATTACCAAGGATTCAAGATGGAGGGAGTGAAAAAATGAGGAGCTAATACCCAGGACTCAAGTAGGAAAAAATGTTTTGCAAAGGATGATGGCAACATATGTACAAATGTGCTTGACATAATGGATATAAATATTGTTATCATAGCTGTAAGAGCCCCCCCCCAAAGTGATTAAGCATTTAAAAAAAAAGACTTCATCCAACCCAAATGAAAGCTGAACATGATGGTGTGATGATAGGAAAGTAAAAGGAAATAGATGAAAGAACTAGTATGCAAAGGGTATTTATAGAGGTCAAAATGCAGGCATGTACAATGCAAATATATGTTTATATGATGATGGAGAAATAGATCTACGTGCATATATATTTTAGGTTTGGTATTAAGGCAGAAGATGGACATTGGGTCTTCACTCAAGTACTCCCTCAATGCAAGAAGACTTTGTTCTATTAAACTGACATTTCATGATGCTTGCCTTCCTGACTTGATCACTAAAGACAAAGTGGGTGTATAAGCAAATGTGGGGAAGAAAGTTAATGGTGCCTGGCTATCAAAAAATATAGCATCTGGGGTCTTAAAGACTTAAAGGTCAGCAAGTGGCTATCTAACTGAGAAGTACCAAAGCCCACATGGAAGAAGCACACCAGCCTGTGTGATCATGAGCTCTCAATGGGATCAGAAATCAGTCATCTAAGACCTGGAACAAGAAATCATATCATTGCGAATGAGGGAAATTGAAGAGTGAAGACCCAAAGTCCATCTGTAGGCAACTGGACATCCCCTTACAGAAGGGTCTTGGGGAGGACACTAGCCAGTCAGGGTGCAAGATAGCACCAAGGAAACATAGAGATTTCTTTAATGTTTCCTTCCCCCACTATCATGACTCCAATTTTACCTTACAGATCTGGCTAGACCAGATCATGTACACTGATTGAGATAAGAGCTGGAAACACAAGGAATCTAGGACAGATAAACCCTTCAAAGGGAATATTAAGAGTATCGGGGAAGGAGAAGGTGGGGGGAGATAAGGAAAACTGATCACAACGATCTCTCTATAACTCCCTCCCAGGGGAATGGACTACAGAAAAGTAGATAAAGAGAGGCATCAGTCAGTATAATACATGAAAAAATAAAAATAATTTATAAATTATCAAAGGTTCATGAGGGAGGGATGGAGGGAAAGATGAGAAGTTGATACTAAAGGCTCAATTTTAAAGAAAACATTTTGAAAATGATGATAGCAACAAATACACAAATGTGCTTGACACAATGGATGAGTGGATGGATTGTGATAAGAGTTGTATGAGCCCTCAATAAAGTTATTAATCAAAATAAATAAATAAAAGAACTTCTTTCGCCTATTGAGGGGACTAGAGGTCTCAAATGTGACTGGCCCAAGGCTGAACAGTCAAATTGGATGAAAGTTTGTTCTTTTGTCTGCCTTATGACATTTAGCAAAGTCACGCACGAGGGATCCTCTGAAGCTCAGAGTTCTCATACATAAAATGGGAATGATATTTACCTCATAGAGTTATTTATAATAAGGTCCACATACTTGTGGTAAAGTATAGTAATATAAAATATAAAAATCCTCACAACTGGAAAAATAGGTAATATCCTAATAGATAGAAAAAATTGAAGTTGTCAAGAAAGTTGTCTTGCTTGGATCAATACTCATCAATACTCATGGGAGTAGCAATCAAGAGGTCAAGTGACACGTTAGGTAAATCTGCTGCACAGACCTCTTCAAAGTGTTGAAAAACCAGGATGTCACTTTGAGAACTGGAGTATGCCTGAACCAAGCCATGGTATTTTTTTTT
>PVJH01020880.1:0-39982 GCA_004026705.1 Nesogale talazaci
TTTTTCAGCAGAAAAATGGATAGTTCCAACATCAGAGTGAAACAACTGATTTTGCATTCCAAACTCTAGAATCATGGTTGTTATGTGAGCCTAATAAAGAATTTCAGCAGGAAAAATTAGTTCCTTTCCTTTATTTTTCACTCCAATGAATTCATCTTTGTACCACCCAGGAAATGTGGTAGAAGGGCCAAAACTCAGGCTCACCTCTCCTGAACAGAAATTCTATTGGGAAGGACACGTAATCTGCTTTTTAACAAGTTGTCTGGTGCATGATAAAGTTTGAAATCCATGACTCAATAAAATATTAAATCAAGAGAATGAAAATAACTGGAATAAAAATCAGTGGTGAATAATTAAACTCTTAATTACCTTAAGTAAAATCACCAACCTAAATCAATATCATTAAAACTATACTGCTGTACCGTCCATGATGAGAACAAACAGAAGTGGTTTTATCTCCCAGAGACATGCAATTCTAATGAAACATCACTCCATGCATATTTGGATCAGTCATGCAAGGAAATTCAAGATGTGTGTGAATGCCCGCTGCATGAAGGCCTGCTGCAGCATACCAGGCGATCATAGGAAGCTTCCCCTCCCAACCTGCATTTGCACTGCAGCAGTTCTCTTCCAGGCATCCTCATTCCATCAGCCCTCAGCTCGACTTTCTAGTCAGCCCGTTTGTTCAACTTTCATCCCCTCTCAATCTTTTGGTTTCTCTTATCACTTTTAAATCACACTTTCTTTTCTTTCCACTGCCAGAGAGATGATATTTTCAAAACTCATTGGTTCCCAATTTGAAATGAGACCATCATAAAGTTATGTCCATATAAGGAATGTTGAAATCGCCGATGTTTCTCTCTCTTAAAAATGGCCAAGGTCTTTAATGACATAGTGTGTAAGCATTCCTGGTTGTTAACCAGAACATTCAAACACACCAACTCTTCTGTGGGAGAAAGATAAGGCAGTCTGCTTCCGTAAAGGTTTGCCACTTTGGAATCACCTAGGAGCAAATCTGCTTTATCCTATGTAGTCACTAGGCATTTGAATGACCTCAACAGGAGTGGTATGTGTATGTCTGTGTGTATGTTGACTTAGACAATCACCTAGACGTACAAGTATCTGTAAACATTATGAAGATACGATAGAATTATTTAAATATAACACAGATAGACTTCACATCTTTTAAGATTCAAGATGTCTTTTAATTAGTAAACAGGAAAAAATAGTTTTCAAAAGACACATAAGAGATGCAAGAGTACCCAGTAAAGTATTTAATAAAAACTTTAAGAAAATTGTAATGCAAAATTTGGCTCATTAATTTTGAGTCCTGTGGCGGTCATGTGCTTATGTAAATTTCATGATTGAGATGTAGGGGTGGAGTCTAGCCTGTTAATCTGGAGATGGCCATTGAGTAGCCATTGAGATGAAAGGCCAACTCCCCAGTTGTTGGGAGTTAGTCTCAGAGAAGATGAATTATGGACAAGATAAGATGGCAGTGTCTGAGGAGCTGAAGGAGCCAGAAGAGAAGCCACACAGCTTACCCTGAAGGAACCAGACCTCTGAAGCTGGTGAAGCCATGTCTAGAGCCCTGCCAGGGCTGAATTGCCTCTACCATCACTGGATGCTGTTGATGGACCCTGAACCCTGGAAGCGAGGAGCCATGGGGAGACCCCTACCAGCGCCGGGACTCTTCACCGACTGGCCTGAGTGGGAAGTCGTGACTTCGTGAGTGGGAAGGAGACATTATAGAGTGGTATCAGGCATATGGGTGAACATCAGACTTATGACTTTGAACTGGACTGAATTGGGATGCTTCCAATGTTGGGATGCTTCCAATGGGGTGCTTTCCATGTTCCATTCCTTTTGTATATAAACTGTATGCCTATATCCACATGTGTGTCTATGAGTTTGTTTCTTTAGTGTACCCAGAGAAACATAAGTCCCCACCATTAGAGCTATTTTTTTCCTTACTGCACCCCAGTGGCAGCACAAAAAGAATATGAGAGTAAGTGCTAAATAGAAATTTCATGTGATTTTCTTAAATGGAAAAATTATGAAAATTTCAAATTATAGAGATAAGTCATTGGAAATAAAAGAAAAGAAACCACTTAACCAACCCACTACTGACCCTGTGGAGAGCAACCTAACTGTACCACAAAGGCTCCTTGGAAATAAATGATTAAAATCTAAATTTTTGTGATGTTTAAAGAATTTAGGTTTCCAACCATTAATAGCCCAATTCTCTTGTAAAATTTTGCTGGTGATTTAATCCATGAGAACATGGTTGTTGTTGTTGTTGTTGTTGTTGTTGTAATACTATATGAGGATCTGCAGTTAGGATTTAAATAGTACCAGAACCAAACACGTGGCAGAACTACAGAATTATGTCTCTCCTTTTACTTCCCTTACCCTCTCTCAAGGTTATATTTAAGTCTCTCTTAAAGGATTCATCTCTTATGAATTTCCAAGTACCTAAATTCTGTAGAGAACCCAATTCTCTAGAGATTCTATTTCCAGTTTCATTTATTTATGAAGTCATGGAAGATATTATCCAGCTTTGAATCAACTTGGTTTCGAAGAAATGAGTGGATTTTAAGCTTCTCCATACACTAGGCTTACCAAGGAGCGTTTGTTCTTAGGAGATTTGGTGTGTAGTGTGAAATGATAAGTTCAATTAAGGAGTAAGCTATCAAGTATACAACTTGGGGGCAGTAGACTTCTTTCCCCAGTCAGCTTTAATGGAAATATTATCTATGTGAAAATTTCCATTTGTCTGATATCCTCTTTTGTTTCTCAGTTTCACATCAGTTTTACAATCAGTTTACAGCGTGAAAGCTAAGCAGACATAGAAGCATAATTACCAGACCCAAAACATCCCTAAAAGGAAATGGATTCAAGTAGAAAAATGAAGAGAACTCTAATTCCTGTATCACGGACCAATCCCTATGTGCTCACACAGATGATCTTCCTTTTCTGTTACCTGCTATTGGAAGGAGAGCCTATAGAACTCACCCGTGTCACCTAATTAGAGGCCTTCAATCTGGAATATACCCTGATATAGAATACCTAAGAGGAAGAACAAGTTCAGCATACATAAACCTCAAGTTGCAATATTGAAGGAATCTATGAGAAAAATATTGAACAATGCAGGAAGCATTACAAAGATGATAGGAATGGAGAGAGTCACTAGACCAAAAATAAGTTCTTGGTAGTCAACCATTTCATGAAGTCACAAACATGTGATCAAAAAACAATAATGCTGAAGGAAGAAGACCAAGGTGCACAAAACATGCTGTTAGTAAGAAAACATGACTCCAGGAATTGACTCCAGGGCAATTTCAATGTATCAACAAGCTAATGAAGCCTTTGGTCAAGTGATTTGGGGAGATACATATTGATACCTATTCCATACATTATAGCAGTACATTGAAAAGGAATTGCCAGATTCGAGCTGGATAAAAGAGAGGATTTGAAAAGCAAATAATGTTGCTAATGACAGGTGGATTTTGTTTGAGAGAAGATAATATCAGAACAGTGTCTACTTGTATTTTATTAATGATGCCAGAGCATTGAATGTTGTGTTTCCTAACAAAATAGAGATAACATTGAGAAGACTGAAGATTTTGAGAACACTCTATGGTGCTCATGTACAACCTATATAATGACTGAGAGGCATTCGTTTGAAAAGAATCTGGCAATATCCAGTGGTTTACAATCAGGAAAGGGTGGGCAAGGAGTATGTCTGTTTATCATATTTATCCGATGTACATGCTGAGCAGATGTTGAGAAGTTGATGTATGAAAAAGGACATATCATCGGGATTGGAAGATGAATTAGCAATGTGCAGTATGCAGATGATATAAACTTGCTTTTTGAAAGCAAGTAGGACGTGGAGCATTTGTTGACAAAGTTCAATGACTGCAGCCATCAGAATGAAATGCAGCTAAATGTAAGGAGAGTCAACATTCACACAACTGGATCAGGAGATGACATCATGATAAATGGAGAAAAGATCAACGTTCCTATGGGTTTCATTTCTTTTGGATTGACAAACAGTGCTTTTGGAAAAACCAATGGATATTTCAAAGGCTATATCGCTCTGAGCCAATGTGCTGCACAAGGGCAGGATGTCACTTTGAGGACTAAAGTGTGCATGTGGACCTAGGTCATGGCATCTTTTGATTGTCTCGTATAAATGATATGCACGTGAAAGTTGGATGGTGAATAAGGAAGAATGCAGAAGAATTGATGAAGTTGAATTATGGTCTTGGTGAAGAATATTGAAAATACTATGCATTGGCTTTCAGGAGAGCAAAAATCAAAATCTATCTTGGAAGAAGTCAAGCCAGACTGCTCCTTTCAAGAAAGGGCATTGAGATTTTATTTTAGGTACTTTGGATGTGTTGTAAGAACTCAGTCCCTGGAGAAGGACGTCCCTCTTGGTAAAGTGGTGGATCATGGAAAAAAGTATGAGATGCATTGACATTGTGGCTGCAACAGTGGACTAAAACAAAATAATTATGAGGTTGGTGTTCCCTTCTATTATGCATGGGGTCAGGACTGATAAGGCTACCTAACAAAAACAAAGAAATCTATGTGCTACCACTCACTCTGTCCCAGTTTCTTCATTTTTCTTATCAAGGGACCCCTTTTTTATTTCAGGATTAGTGAGTGCTTAACTCACTAGTGCTTAACATTTTATTTATGTATGAAGAATCCTATAGCATCTGCTCAGGGCCATTATTAAATCAGTTGCTGAAAGAGAGGAAACGAAGTCCTTCATATGCAGCACGAGGGATGCGCACATCTGGGAAGGACCTGGTGAGCATGGACCACCCCACTATAGATGCTGACATTGTTCTGTCTCAGGTGCACTACTAAAGTATTGTTCCATCCACTCCCCGTGAGTAATTATTTTGACTTTGTTATTTGTGACCTCAGACTTTGGCTCGACACTTACAGCTCCCCCCTTTCATGGAAAACTGTTTCCACAATCTCAACTACTCTTATTTCCAGGTCCCAAACTCCTATGTCCAATTTTATGAGGTAATAAATTTGCTCTAATTTCCTTTGAATCAAAACAATGTGATAAGTACATTAAAAACTCTTGATTAATCAAACATTGCCCATGAACCAATTCTCAAGCAGAGTAAGTAGTTGAAGGGAGAAAGCCGTGACTCTACTGCATAAACAGTCACAGTCTGAGAAATCCACAGGGGTCCATCTGCCAGCTCACTATGTGTTGGAGCTGACTCAATGACAAGGAGTTTAGTTTGGTTTGGGTTTAAATAGGTACATGTTTTCTTTTTTAAAAAATTAAACCACACAATCTCGAAAAAAATAAAAATTATGTCTCAATAAATCTACAAATAGAAAAAAATTTCAGGTTGGGGAATGATGACGGCAGCAGACATGCGAGGGTTCTTGTCACAGCATGTTTATTTATGTATTGGAAAAATGATGTACGAGCCCCCAATAAAATGATTTTAAAAAAAAGAAAAAAATTCTAAGCTTAAAAATTCTTCAAAAGAAATGTCAAATTAAGTGGACAAAATGGTTAATAAGAATTTGATTGTCAAAAAAATTTAAGTATCATGCAATGAGACAAATGAGGAAAAACATTTACTGAAATTGAATGAAAGTTATTAAGTAGATGCCCATATAAGTTGCTGAAGATTAGCCCTAAGGATTTCATTAGTTAAATGGGCCAAATACATAAACAATCAATTCGCACAGTGTCAATAAAATGTCTGATGAATAGTTTTCAAAATTCACTATTATAAAAAGAAAACATAAAATAAGTTATAGCTTTTGCTTCAACAAATGTTTATAGGTATATAAAACACACAGGATAGTTACATGTGAAACAGGAATCCATACCCGCTTGTTTTTGTCCTGAGTCATTCAGTTGATTCTCATTCCTAGCCATCCTGAAGGGAAGACTAGGATTGCTCCTTAGGTTTTCTAGACTGCAATGTCAGTCGGAGCAGATCACCAGACCTTTTTCTTTAGAAACTGCTGGTGAGACTAGAACTGTTGACCTTTTGGCTTTCAGGTAGGCACATAGTCACTTTACTCAGGACTCCATATATATCCTTTGAATAGGTATGGACAATGTGTGTTGGATGAAATTTAGTAATTTACTTCAGCAGTTTTTAATCTTCATGCCATTGATTTTTTTATAATTTCATTTCTAGGAATAAGTTTCTATGACAATGATTTAAAGCTATCAAAAATTTTATGCCAAAAGATGTTTATTGACACCACAAGTTAGAAAGAATGCAAATATATTACAACAGCAATGCTGATAAATAAATTTGAAATATACATTCATTAAAATATTATGTAGTTACTAAATATTATTAATGACAATTACTTTTAAATGTAGGTAAATGACTCTATTTTAATAGATAGAAAAAGGCATAGAATTTTAAAATAGGTGATTATCTCAATGAACAAAGATAAAGCAAATAGTGGAAAGAATATCTATTAAATTTAACAGTGCTTCTCAGTGGATAATGAAATCACAGGTAAGTTTTAACTGTTTCATTGTGCCTATTCTGTATTTTCTCAAAAAAGTATTTATTATATTTATAATAAATTATTCCATAACATTTTTGGAGGGGGGGAGACAACATTTTTAATGACATAGACATGGCTCTGAAGTGATTAGTGAAAGGCTATCTTTGTAAACGTAGTAAAATTCAAATTTCCTCATTGGATTCTCTCAC
Source organism: Nesogale talazaci (assembly GCA_004026705.1). Taxonomy (NCBI): domain Eukaryota; kingdom Metazoa; phylum Chordata; class Mammalia; order Afrosoricida; family Tenrecidae; genus Nesogale; species Nesogale talazaci. The sequence continues at coordinate 6,735 of PVJH01020880.1, forward strand.
TGCAATCCTATCCACACTTCCTACCCTGTTCGCTTCTTGTGTTATTTTTGTGCCACAGAATTTGGAGAAGAAAATAAAATCACACACAGATACTGAGATGCATTTGTTTATCTCCAAGCAGGTAATGCAATTGCAACAAAACACAGTTAACCCAAACTCAGTGATAATTTCTGCTCACATAAAATAAGATGTCCCTTTCACAAACCATGTGTTGCCTGGAATGTCCTCTCCATAGTGACTGCCTGGCTGTCCTAGACAAGACTTGGAGGATTCAAGTACACAATCAGCATCCCTCTGCCAGCTGAATTGGTCCAGGTTGGTGGAAGCTCTGCAGCCTGAATCTGAATCACTACTACTGACAGGAATTTCTGATTTAAGAATCAACTAAGATATTTTTCCATGGTATGTTTTTGTTGTTTATCAGAATCTCAGTGTTAAGCGTAATTATTTCTTAGAGACAGAGATACCATTAGAAATACATGAGATGGAGAATGGAGAAATGAGAAGGAAAAGACACGTGGAAATGAATTTAACATTTTAAATCCACTTTAGGATTTAGGGCGGAAAGAGATATTTTATAGCCAGCACAAATTTTTAAGTCCAGTGCTATCTCTACCACTATAATGCAAGCACATCTTCACATGGTACACCTGAGTACCACAGTGGTTTCTTCCATTCTTGGGCCTTTGCCATCAATCAAATGTGTTCAGCGCTTATCCTTTATTTCCTCTCTTGCTTTATCTCATCCCATCTGATGGGTTATATTTAGTAAATTATTGCAATATTTTAAAAAATGACTTATTAATGGTAAGCAAGTGGTAAAGCTGTGAGCCCTTACAAGAAAATTTGATGGTTAAAAGTCATCCCGAGACTCCTTAAAAGGTCAGCAGGGCAGTGTGGATTTGAGAGGTCATTGCCTTGATGTCTTTAGCATAGGTAAATTATACAGACTTGGAATAGTAGAGAATTGGTATCAACTCCATGGCACCTAACATCAAGAAAACATTTTAAAGAGTTGGGAATTTTGTACAGCTTCCATAGCTTTGGGTTATGTTATTAATAGAAAGAGCATCCTTTTTGACTAGTGCTTATCTTCATAAAATAATAGGGTCAAGGAAAATCCTGCTAAGATCTTAATTTTGCATCCATTCTAATGCTATCTTAGCATTGTATAATGACATCTCTAATATTTTAGACTTTTTAAAATTTATTTCAAAATTTAGTCATAAATGTAATTTCTGCCAATCTATGTGGAAAGATAAACTTTCCACAAGAACTTGAAATACTACATTGTTGATTGGCTCACTCACACTATCACGTTATAATATCCTCCATGATGTAGAAACAGTCACAGCAAAAGGTCACAATTTATATTAAAAAAGAAGAGGGCTACATGAATGGAAGAGGATATTATTATGTGCAAAAGATACTTCTTTGTCTTTGGTTTTTATTTTATCGACTTATATCATGTGTTTGTCAGCTATGTAAAACCCCAATATAAACAGATATACATAATCAACGAACTTGTTAATTCAACTCTTTACAAGATTACAACTTACTTATGTCAATTATGCTCATTGTTGGTGCAATCAATGCCCCTAATCATGCTAAATATTCCCTGATTATGAACAGAAACTCAGTGCTCCTAGCTCAATATACTCTGCTTGGAATCTTCAAAGCTTGCAAGGGGCCATCCAAGTTACAACAATTAGTCTTCTGTCACCTGAAGTGACAAAGGAAGAGAAGCTGGCCATCAAAGGGAGAAATGCAATGTGTGCCTTTTTGTCTCCACGAGCAACTGCCTTCTTTGCCTTAAGACCAGACAAGCTGGCTGGTAAATGCTGACACTTACTGAACATTTTTGTCAAAAAATACTATAGAAGAATTCTGATGCAAAGAAATCTCTCCTGCATTCTAGAATCTGTGAAATCATGGAGGCTAGATGATTCCTGGAGACTATTGCCTTGAGATAATCTTTAAACCTTAATCCTTATAATAATAATAATAATAATAACCATTTGAATACTTTTTAAGCCAAATAGCAGATTAACATAATTAGTAAATAATATATGCCTTGATTTTTATTATTCTTTTAAAGAGCTTTTTATGAGGATCAAACTGACAATAGCTCTGAGCGAGTTTAAATAAGAAAGTTAAGGAGCAGAGGAGGTATACTAATGGGAAAGACCATTTGGAAACAGTAGGTGAGAATGGTTGCACAACTTGAAGATAGTGTGTCCGTTGAGGGACTCATGCTGGGTTCATTTTGAGAACAAGGAAGTCTGAATGGGGCAAGAATAGAGTTGCACGGTGGAAGGAGCATGAGCAGGTGGATAAAAATGTGCAGGCACATTGTCATGATGGGGGCGAGTGGGGACAAAAACCCTCAGCAAAACTTTCCTGGACTTTTTGTCACCAATGCAACTTTTCCCTTTCTTAAACTTCAAAAAAGGCAGTGATCATTTCCTCTCTTCCAAGAGACTATATCAAAATTACCCTGTGGAATTAAATCAAAAACAGCAACAACAAACAATAGCTACACCTTCCTAGCTGACCCTTTTACCTTGAATTTAACTTGCTCAGGAGATTCCTTTCAAATCCAGCAGCTGACTGTGGAAAAGACCATCGATTGCCTTCATTGAATAAAGCTGGAGAAAATTCAAACAAACCCATGAAATCCAAGATATGGACTTGAATTTATTCCACCTGAATTTTGAAACCATCTCAAGAACAGATTTGATGCATTGAACACTAATGACAGAGGACCCGATGAACTGTTGAAGGACATAAAGAACACCACTCATGAAGAAAGAAGACCAATAAGAAGACGAAAGAGAAAGGAAAGATCAGTGTGCTTGGAGAAGAGACTCTGAAACTTGCCCTTCATCATAGACTAGCTAAAGCAAACAGAAGAAAGGATAAAATCAGATCTCTATAGAAAATTTCAAAGGGCTGCTCAAGAAGAGATAACCAAATATTATCATGAAATGTAGAAAGACCTGGAACTAGAAGAACAAAAGAGATTAACATGCTCAGCAGTCTTAAAGGGAAACAAAATTTAAAAAGAGAAAGAAAAAAACCCATGCCTCAAGCTGAAATATTAAAAGATTCTGTTAGGGAAATATGGAATTATGGAGGAAGTATTAAAAAATGGAAAGAATGCACAGAGTCAATTTTCCAAAAAAAGAACTAACTGACATTCCATTATTTCAGGAGCTAGCATTGGAGCAAAATCAATGAGGCTGGACAAAGAATTTCAATCCACCAATAAAGCATTAGCTAAAAACAAGGATTTGGGAATTGATGGTATACAGATTGAAATGTTTCAAAGAGCTGATGAATCACTGTAAGAGCACTTATTTATCTATGCCAGGAAGTACAGAAGGCAGATACTTGACTGGAAAAAAGTCCAAATTTGTACTCATTCCAAAGAAATATGACCCAACAGAAAGCTCAAACTACAGAACAATGTCTTTGGCATCACATGAAAGTAAAATTTTGCCAAAGAACAATCAACACTGTTGCAGCAATGCATTGACAGGGAGCTGAAATAGTTTCGGCCAGGATTCAGAAGAGGTTGTCTTTGAGTGTGTACTACCGTTAGAGCATAATATGACACATTGATAATTATAATTGTATTTATGGCTGAGTCCCTTTGACACACATAATTGAATTCATAAGTAAATGCTTTTAAAAAGATGATCTTTTTTTTTGGGTGGGGGGGGGCGGTCATCACTGCCCACTGGTGGTCATGGGAGCTACTCAGCACTGCTCCTGAGAGCCACGCTGGATTTGAACTGCTAAACCCGCAAGTCGCAGTCCCTCACTCAACCACTTATGCCAATGGGTCTCAGCCCTAGAAAGATCATCTTATTGGGGGCTCTTAAAGTTTTTGTCACAATCCATGCAGAGACTTTATCAAGCATATTTGTACATATATTGTTATCATAATTTTCTAAACATTTACTTTCTATTTGAGGTCTAGGTATCAGATCACTTTTTCCCTACCTCCCCCTACACTCCTATCCTCGTGGACCCTTGATAAATTATAAATTTATCTGTGTCCATGTACATGCTCTTGCCTAGCCAGAACTGAAAGGTGAGAATGGGCTCATGATAGTTTGGGTTGAAGAAGCCTCAAAGAACAATGAAGTTATTGTGTGTTTCATCAGTACCATACTGCATTCTGGTTGACTCCTCCTTCCTTTTGATCCTTCTGTGAGTAAATGTAACCCATCTACAGATGGGTTTGGGGTCTTGGCTCCAACCCCCCTCATTCTCAACAATATGATTTCTTTTGTTGCTGTTTTGGGTTTTCTGATACCTGTTACCTGATTCCCTTGTCCCCTCATGATCACACAGGCTGGTGTGCTTCTTCCATGAAGGCTTGTTGCTTCTCTGCTAGGTGGCTGCTTGGTTAACTTCAATTCACCTTCAGCTTTCTTCACCAAATTTGCTTATGTACCTATTTTTGTCTTCCCCATCGTATTGGGAGGGTGAGCTTCACAGGATACTGGGTTGTTTGTTAGAACAAAGTGTTATTGCATTGAGGGAGGGCTTGAGCAAAAGTCCAAAGTGCACCCATTTCCTTAATGTACTGTCATATAAATATGTGTACATATTTAAATACCTCTATTTTTATGTATTAATATATTTACATATGTACATACTTATGTTTATACCTCTAAATACCCTGGTCTTCGTGTCAATGAGATACCCACCAGGGTGGTGGTATTCTTCCAAAGCTCTGGAAGGTTTTGGTGGTATTTTGGTTCTTTTAGAGAGCTCTCACTACTTAAGACCTTTCTTTTGGATAAATGAACCAATTGTTTTCTTTTATATTTCTACAATCCACTTGATGAAGCAGACTTTTCATCTGTTCAACTAGCTGTCTAGCTGTTCCTTGACTCAGTTCAAACTCTCAGGATGAATTAAAAACCCTGTAATTTATTTATCCAAAATAAAAGGACCATTTATGTTTAAGAAAGGTACATCTTAAGTTTTCCAATTATATAACATGGTGTTTATTCTGGAAATGCTCAATTGACAAAAAAGAAAATAAATGAGACCAATAAATAAATAGGTGTCCTGAAATATTTATTCTCTTATTTAAATCTGAAACAGAAGGTGAAGGAAATAACAGAATGTGATTTCTGATAACTTGGCTTAAAATTGTATGTTGGGAGGGAAGAAGAATATAATTTTATTATAAAGATCAGGCATGGACAATTATCATAGAAAATTATAATCTGAGCCATTTCAAAGATGTTTAATATATTTATAATGAACCATATTTACTGAGGTGCTTTTATTCACATGAATTGTGGTATTTAATTTGTAAAACAAACTCAGGTACATTTCTTCTACACTTCATACATGGATGAGAAACCCAAGACTTACTAAGTGTAAATCTAGTGTCTGATTCAAATCTTTTTTTTTTTTTTTTTTTGTGGCATCACTGCCCTTTGGTGGTGGGAGTAGGAGGCCCAGCCTTGCTGCTGGATTTGAACCTCTAACCTAGTGGGTCACAGTCCCGTGCACAACCACTACACCACCGGGTCTCAGCCCTGATTCAAATCTTTAGAACCAAATGAGCTCTACTGCTCAGAATTATATTTTATTTCTTAGTTTTCAAAAGGTATATGTGATACATGAATTATTGTCTTATAAAATCATCAGCAGGGCATAGGATGATACTAATAAGCATACAAATATCGATGCTAAAATGTATTGCTATTAAGTTGATTCTGACCATCGTGATCCCATAGAATGGATCCAAATTGTTCTTTATAATCACTAAGAATGCAGATATTTTTTATTATTGGTGTTGTTCAACCCCACAATGCTGAATCTAAGTACTCTCTTGTTTCAGTTTTTTAAATCTTAGTGGTATTTTGTCTCAATTCTATTAAGCTACTTTATTGCCTTGGTTAGTCATGTGTAAATAATAGTAATTATTATTCATCAGACTATTCTTCTGCTCTCAGATTTCTTCACAACAGTGCATATCTTGCAATGTTACTACTCATCCCCCAAATACTAGTAATATTATATTCATAAGACATCTGCAAAGTTTCCTGAAATTGTTTATATATAAAGAACAAAATGAATGCTATTAATTCTATTCATGTCTGAATATATATACCACTTTGATTCACTTAATTTTATTATAAACAAGATTCTTATAATTTTTTCAATCATTTTGAATAAAAATAATCTAATTGCAAATTCCTCACATCATAGACATCTTGGATTAACATTCAGATTTTTCTAGGGTACATGCAAAGTGATTTGCCATATTTATATAACACTTAGAATGAAGCAATGTCACAACACAATAAAATGGAAATTGAGATAAGCTAAAAGCTAGAAAACTTAGATTCAAATTCTTGTTCACACTCAAGTACTATAGCTTTGACAAATTGTTTATTTTCTCCCTAGTTTTCTTGTATGCAAAAAAATCCCACTATAAATGTAGTTATTATTTTAAGATGTTAAAATAATGTGTCCATTTTAAAAGTGAAAGAAATTAAATATAAACTTTAATGTGATATCTTTTTAGAATTTTTTATTTATTTTAAAAAATGCGGTAACTTTTGTAATTTGATGTTTCTTTCTACTTGTTCTTTAAATTTGTGGATTAGTCAGCTCCAATTCATTTTAACACATGTACAAAGAAACTAAACACGGATTCAGGGTCCTACCTGTACCAATTTAGAATTAGACTTTTATAAATCTGTAGCCAATCTGACTCTAGAAGTTTTCCTTAAATGTGAAAACATAGCAGTACAAAAGCTTCCACTGGCAGATGCACTGTGAGTGTGGGTGATGTGCATTAACTGAGGATATGGTATGCTAAAAATAGTCAAAATCTTTTTAATCTAAGAAGGAAAAGTTCATAGCTGCTGACATCAGATATATTTGTCCAAAGGGTAAAATAATACTATTAATATTACTGAAACTAAGTACTAGTTGATACATATGTATTATGTATGTACATATTTATGACTAAAATGGTACCATTTTTATCCCATGCTAAGTAGCCATACAACAGTTTTGAAAGAAAATTTTACAGTAGAAACATAAAATTGTCTTCTAAAATAACAAGATGTGTCACATTTTCTTGTGGATAAAGAGAGCTACTCATATATTAAGTATAATACACTCTATTGGATGAATGATTCGCTGATCACATTAAATCTTGCCAATACACTCTACTTTATAGCTGCTCAATGTAATAAGCAATGTAATAATGATTATGCAGCCAGTAGATGGAAGAGCTGAGATCTCAACATGGATATGTCAAGTCACAGAGCTAAGTTTCTTTCTTTCTTTTTTTTTTGGGAGGGGGCATCACTGCCCTCAGGTGGTGGGAGTAGGAGGCCCAGTCTTTGCTCCATGGAGCTGGAATCGAACCTCCATCCCAGTGGGCCACAGTCCCGCGCACAACCACTACACCGCCGGGGCAAAGCTAAGTTTCTTTGTGCTGAATCTCACAGTTTTGCTCTTTAATTGTTCTGTATAGTAGGATCATTTTTCTTTAAAAATCTCAGAAGTTTTAAGCAAATCTAAATATTCTGAGATATTAAGGATTTTTAGTACCTGGATATTAGAATATTTTAATAGATATTTCATAAAAAAGTACTCATGATTTCTTTCATAGTAGGAAAACAAGATAAAGATCATAACTGATACAGATGGTATGGGGAGGTGGGAAATAAGTCAACCAAAAGAAGTGATCAGTATATACCTTGTCAATGATCCTAAAGTACTTCATCCTTCCCTCTTTTCTTGTGATTGGAAAAAACATAGATACTATCTCTGAGAAATATGTTTAAGGGGAAAACACATGTATTTAATAAGAACAAAGTGGTAAAAGTTGTCTGTAAAGGTTATCAGAAATTACTGATTTCACAGCGAACATTGTTACATTAAGCTGTCTCATTTGCACTAAATGAATAATAAAAATGGGCAATTCTAAAAAAAAAGAATGACACTTAAGAAAATGGGCAATTCTAAAAAACAAATATCTGGAGCTTGAGCAATAATACTGAAAAACTAAGAAAATCAGTGCAACCAAATGTTCCTAAGTAAATCTCAGTAGTTTTGAAAGGATTAAAATGGTTGAAATGAGGGGATAAAACCTAGAGCTAATCAAGAAGCAGGAAATTGCCTTTTTTGTGAGGTTTTTCACTGTTCACCACTATAAATTATGCACAACATTAAAAAGAATACGGAGCCTGTCAGATAAATGCAGTAAATTTTGAATATTATTTTTTAAAACAGCAGTCTTATAAAAATAAGAAACTTGTGGCCTTCCTACATTTTTCTTCTATATAACTAGATAAACTGACTAAAAAACCCTTATTTATATTCATGACAGTGCTTTCTTTTGGGCTGATTATAATTTTATAATTAATGGATAATTTTAATAAAACAATTACAAATTTTACTTCGTACTTAATGAATGCCAAACTGTATTCAAAGAGCCATAATTGTATTCATCTCTGGGAAAATCTTTGAGAAGAGAGCTGTTATTATCTCCATTTACAGATGAGAAAAGTGAAGCACAGAGCAGGTAAACAATTTGCACAAAGTTATACAGCTGCTAAGTAGCATAGTTTGGTTTGGAAACCGTCAGTTGGTTTTCCCAGACCACCCTCAGGGACCTACTCAGAATGGATAGCCTCCATGAAAATGACTTTTAATGAGCAGCTAGCTCTGTGCTCCCAGACACTGTGTTGGTGCATTACTAATATGCTTTATTTTAATCCTCCCAACAAACTTTTTCATGCTCTTTACAAATGTGGAAACTAAGGCTCAGGGTATCTAACTAATCTGGTTAGGGCCCACAGGTACTGGTGGCTGAAGGAGGATTATAAACAAGGACTTTGTAATTCTAAATCTATTCACCTTCTACTCAACCATGCTTTGGCTCTATGAGTTACTTTTTGATAATTTTATAAACCTTCATGATTTGAAATACCAGAGCATTCCAGAAGTAAAATAAGATGCAAAACAATGCCAGACATGTCTCCTATAATTTCATTTCTCTCAAAATTATAGTAAAATAATGAACCCTAATTGCACCACTGCTTGCTCTGTTATCCTCCTGCTATGGTGACTTCTTTGGTCAGCTATTTGAGGTATCCACGTGTTTCAAGAAGAACATCATTTTATTTTGGTGCAAAATTGCTGTTACATATGTTTCGTCATTTTTAATAGGAGCTGATTTTATGCTATTGTTAACCAAATTTCATGATCTATGCCATTCAAAGTTATGTCGAGCATCATATATGCCTTAGTAAATTACCAAAAAATGTATATATTTATCAAGATTTAATGGCATTCTTATCTAAGTTTTCTATACTTTGGGGGGGATGGAAAATATTAATTATAAGGAAATAATACCTCACATATTTTATCTTACACTGTTCCCCAATTTACTAATTTTAAATTGTATTACTTATTTCACTATTGATCATTTGTGATTTGATTACTTTTAGTCTACCATTTTGATTCTGTAAAATTATGTACAGCATCATCTTTCTTCATGCTTAATGAATTTGAAAGCTATGAAATGGATGACATATGTGGACTTAAAATGGAAATAAATGAATATTACATTTCTATTTAAAATCTCACTGCAATATCTTTTAGTGAAATTAATATAGCTAATGAAATAAATCATTACAACCCTCCACTCATCTGTCAGTTTTTCATAAACTGTTGACTTACTTTGTTGCTTTGATGCGAGAAGCCATGCCATCAGTATTTCAAATAACATCAGGGTTACCCAAAATGAAGAGGTTTCATTGAAGCTTTCATACTAAGACATGCTAGGCAAAAAGAACCTCATAACGTTGTAACAAAAACTGGTCAGTGAACAAAATTGACCAGTGAAAAATGTAAGGATTTCAGTGGAATATCCTGATATAGTACTGAAAGATAAGCCGAAATACAGGTAAACAAGAGGTGCTTTTTCAAAGTAAGTGAACCATAAACAAACTGATGGAGTATATCCTTTGGAATCTTCATTTGCATGTAAACATGACTCAAAATGAGAAGATACAATATCAAAAATCCATAAATGATGGAATATATCATGGAATGAATGTAGGGAAGTGAAAACAGATGATTTACATAATTAAAGATAGATGATTAAATATATATGGTCTAGGTATTAGCATGCTGAATTGGATTGGTATTGGCCATATTGAATTACACAATTCTATACTGGATTATTCAGAGACTGACAAGCTGAAGGGGAAGAAAATTTACCTTTATTATTAAAAATAAATTATAAATATCTCTTCTTAAGTACAGTAATGACTAGAATGGAATAATATCCATATCCCTGAAAATTTCCACAAAACAAGTTATCCCTAAAATTAATAAATTGAAATTTTTATTAACTTCTTCCATCTGAAATTGATCAGACCTAATTACTCATGTTTGCAATGTGAAAGTTGGAAATAAAAAAGAAATATGTGGATTTGGAATATATGACAGGACATCACATAACATGGCAACAATTGAGGGAGACCAATAAATCACTGATTGCCAATACCCTTTTTCAACAATATACAGTGCAAATAAACAAATGGACTCCACCCCAAAAATATATCAGACCCAAAACAACCACATCTGTAGAAAGAGATGATGAAGAATCTCCAGGACTGACTGTAGAACAGATGATCACTTTCTCACAAGCCAGTTAAAGTTGAAGCTGAAGAAAACTAAAGTCAACAAGAGTCTAAGAAAAATCCTGCGTATAACCTAAATTAAGAGACTCAAAGAAAACAGTGACCAGTGAAAGAATGGCATGTGGGATGATATCAAAGATACCCTACATGAAGAAGCAAAAGATTGTTAAAACAACAACAACAACAGAGGAATGAAAGGAACAGCTAAAAAGGCTGTCAGAAGAAATGTCAAACTTGTATTTAAAGTAGAGTAGTTAAAGTGAATGAAAGGAAAACTATGTAGTAAGAGAGTTGACCTGAATATTTTGGACTGCCTAGAAAGACAAAATAAAGAATGTGCCAAGATCTGAAGTTACAAAATCAAAAGAGAAAAGAGATTAATCAACATTTTATCTGAAAGAATTAAGAGAAAATACAAACTTTAAATTAAAATGTTGGTGAATTTGATGGGAAAATATGTAATTGGATAGAGCACATCAAAAGAAGATAGAAAATATATCAAATGATATATGGGTTGGAATTCCATATTTCAGGAAATAGTATGTGAAAAAGAATCATTGGTATTGCTGCACTGAAGTCACTGATGAAAAACGAGGCTCTAGGAATTTATATAATAACAACTAGGATGCTTCAACAAGTGGATGCAGTTCTTAAAGAGCTCACTTACATGCCAAGATATTTAGAATTATGACATATTCATCCCCTTGTAAAGAAATGTGATACAACAGAATGTAGAAATGATTGAAAGGACAACATGGTTGGTAAAGTAATTGCTAACATCATTTGTCTTCTGAGAAACTGATAGACACTCCTAAGAGTCTAGCTACATCTATTCTTGTTCCACTTTATTCTCTGTACTAAAAGCTGAGCTTCTAAAAATGCAAATGTAAAAACATTATGCCTTCTAGTTGCTTATAATTCTTCAGTGCTCCCAGGATTAAAAGAACACTATAAAACTAGACTGTACTGCTGAGCATGGTCCTATCCTTACCTCTTCAGTTTCATCTTGCACTGCCTTTGAATAGCTTTCTCTGCTATAAATCTCCTTTATCTAATTTCATTATCTTTTTACTACACATTAATTTGTGCACTGTCTTCTCAACTCAGCAAATGTCTCTTCTTTCTTTGTACAATAATCATCACCCTTCAGATCTCAAATGTAACTTCTTCAAAATTACGCTTTCTCCCAAATTATAGACAATTGCAGCAAAAATACTCTTTTTTACTCTCTCATAATATAAATTTTACATTTCTGTGTGTCTTTGACTATTTCTTTACCTCCCTCCCTCCCTTTCTCCTTCCTTCCTTTCTTCCTTCCTTCCTTCCTTCCTTCCTTCCTTCCTTCCTTCCTTCCTTCCTTCCTTCCTTCCTTTCTTCCTTCCTTCCTTCCTTCCCAGCAACCAGAGTGTGCTTATGCATCAAAAACTACAGAGTGGTTTCCTTTGGAAATGCATTGGAAGTGGAGGGAGACCTCATCCCACAGATGGGTAGACCTGTGGCGTGGTGTCCCCAGGAGTAGTGGCAGACAGAGTTGACTGATGGCAGCAACACTAGATCAATAGTGGGGCCTCTTGTGACAGCGGCCTACTAAGGACAGAATCAGGTGAGAGTGGGTGGCCAGAGCACTTCCAACTGACGAACTGCCCTGTCTGACAGCAGTGTCCAACCTGCCGGCCCGCCTCCAGAAGAGCCAGGAATGACCAGGCAGGACCTGCCCTCAGGCTGCTCATGCCTCTTCCTCCAGCACCTGCTTCACCTGACAGCTGAGCACCACCTGCACTGGGCCTCTAGGAGGCTGCGCAGATCATCCACGTCGAACCTCATAGTGGGCACTGAGGACACCACGCCTCTGGCCCAAGTCCAAGTCAAGGCTTCGGCACTGGTACTGCAAGACAGAGCCTACCTGCACCTTCAGCTCTTGGTTGGGATTGGCACTGTCCACCTTTGTGGCATATGGAAAAACGGCTATTCTCCACCTAGATTGTCAGCAGTATGCATCTTTTGAAATTGAATAAACTCCATTGTGTTCATCTTTTCAATTTACCATAAATAACAAGTGACAGTCGAATGCAAACACATTTCTGAAAATACAACTCAATAGAGTATGTTGTACTTTGCCACAAAGCACATGTATCAGCTACCATGAAAGTACATGTAGCAAGTTATTTCCATATCCTTTGAGCATCATCTCTGCATTTCTTTTGTAAAATAGTACTGAGTATATGATATGTGCTGTGGAAAGTCTACAGGCACGTAGGTTTTCTTGGAATGAAAATATCAGCAAAAGAAGAGGAGAAAAGAAAGGAAATCAAAGAGGATTGTGACCACAGTAAAATGAAATTATTCTAGGATGTTTACCCAAATGTGAAATTAGAGATGGAATAATAGTAGTAATATAAATAATTAAAGGATGGCTAATAATTTACTTTTGGCTGTTAAAAGTCATTGAGTTGATTTCAACTCATTTATCAGAATGGGCCATCATCATGACTCCTCTTCTTTATTTATTTTTCACAGTCATTCTAACGTTTGAGGCCACAGTTGGAGCCTTTGTGGCAATCCAGCTTGTAGAGGGCCACCCTCTTTATTTGCTGCCTCTCTCCTTAACCAAGCGTGCCACTCATCTCCGAACACTTATTAATTCTGACAAAACATCCAAAATACCTGAGACGGAGTCTTGCTCTCATTGCCTAGAAGGGACATTCTGACTATGCTTCTTCCAAGACAGATTTGCTTGTTCTTTTGGCATTGGACAGTACTTTCAATTTTGTTTGTCAATTTTATAATTCAAAAGCACAATTTACCATAATTCAAATGTATCATTTACTGAGTCTCCCAGGCAACTATTCAGAAGATACTAGGATAAAGTTACTAATTTGTTAAGAGAACTTCTGTACTGAATATGAGAATACACTAGTGAAACTACTATATTACATGCTTCATATCTTAATTACGCAATCCTATTAGAATTGAATATTCAACTCTTATTTTTGTCTGAAAAAACTGGTTGCTGAATTTTTAGACTTACTTTTTCTTGATAATTAAGTAATTGTCAGAGAACATAGTAAAATAGTTCATATCTTGATTATAATACTTTTATCTTGCTGGAATTTGAATCATGCAGCTTTATGAATTTGACAGGCCTGATTGATTTATATTTATACATTTCATTCAATGTAAAGTTTATTTTTAATTTATTTATTTATCTACCTAATTTGTGATATAGTCATTTTGAAAGGTTTTAATTAAACATGGCACTAGCAGTATACCTTGGCATTATAGATCTAATAGAGACATAGTATTGCTGGAAACAAAAGAGTAACAAGCATAAACAAATATCTTTATTTTCTTTTATTTGATGAAGGAAGTAAGGCAAGAAAATATCAGGAGGATTTAAAAATTCACAGGCATACTGAATTCAAAGATGATAGCATTGTTAGCAAACTGTTTTGAGCTCAATTACATTATAGTGCATTTTTTTATCTTTCACTTATGGAATTTTACTTTTCTGCTTACAATTCTTAATATAAAGAATTTCAATTTGGGGGAGGGCATCACTGCCCTCTGGTGGGAGTTGGAGGCCCAGCCTTGCTCCTGGAGAGCGGCTGCTGGACTTGAACCACCAGCCCAGTGGGCCACAGTTCTGTGCACAACCACTACGTCTCTGGGGCTCCGCCCTCACTTTTTACAAAATTCAAGCAGTTATAAAAAAGAAGTAAGTAAAGGCATGAATGCCAAGCCTAAATAAATGTAGCTCTTCTAGGACTCCAAAATATCCAAACGACATTTATTTACTCAACAAATGTTTACTGAGTTCTAAACATGGACATTTTTATTGGACATTTCATTGCTTTTATTTCACTGCCAATGCCTAGTGGCCCTGTAGGAGAGGATAAAACTGCTCCTGTAAGTTTCTGATGGTGTGAGTCTTTATGGAAGGAGAAAGCTTCATTGTGCTCCTGAGTAGAGACTGGTGGTTTCAAACTCCTGATCCTGCAGTTAGCACTGAACTACATAAACCACCATGCAACTAGGCTTCAATACTGGATGCCAGATTTAGCAAAATCAACGTAGAAGCTGTTCCAGTATATTACAAGGAGAAAAAGATTTTTTTAAAAGATTCAATAAATAATAGACTAAATACATAATATGATAAGTTCTACAAAAATTATAATGAGTGTTGAAGTACAGTGTAGCAAGGAAAGACTTGTTGAGAGAATAGAACGAATCTATGAGGTATAACATTTCTGCTTACTTTGTGTATCCATGGATAGTTCGGTCTGGGGCCATAAAGTATATCGTGATCTTCTGGTAGAAAGAATGTTCATATAAGGTATAACGAACTAATAATATTAACACTAACTTATCGATGGTAATATTGAATTACTTTCTATATGCTACAAAGAAAAACTGGGCTAAGTATATGATTTCTTTACATGTAATCTGAAGAAGTAAGGATTATAAAGATTTATTGTATAGTCAAAAATCATGTAAACATATGCTTCTGATACTTATAAAATTCAAGTGGCATTTTAGTTTTTTTCAAATAAGAAAGAGAACCAGTAACAAAAACACCTTACGGTCTAAGGCTGTTTCCAATGGAAACTAAAAGCATTTGTAGAATAATCCTTCTCACACTAGCTCTGAAAAGCAAATGCCTATGTCTCTTTTTAGACTGAAAACAAGACACATAGTGCTGTTGAGCTGTTTATAGGTAGAAATTCCCTAAGCATGTTAATTTCATGGAACTACAGTTAACTTACAAAAGCTAAATTCATGAACATATCAACCTTTCCCTTTGATTATAAAAGTGCTCACAAGAGAGAATTAGCCATTTGTGCCCATAAGAGAGAATGAACATTTGTAGGAAATTATCCCAATAAATAAATTAAATAGCAATCTAGACAATAGCCACAGATGATAGCCAAGAAAACCCATTGGGATATTTTAATTCCGCAACAGAAAACATCTCAATGAATCAGAATCCACTCAATGGCAACAAATAATAATACCCCAAACACAAGCCCACTGTCTTTGAGTTTATTTCAACTCATAGAATTTACAAGGCAATGATCTTTATAGGAACATATAGTCTATGTTCCTTCCACAGAGAGGCTGCTGGGTTTGATCTGCCCTACCTTGATGTTAACACTCCAAGGTCTCCACCACAGCACTAGAAGGGTTCCTCAACAAATAACTATAATTTGATTAAATTACTATAATTTATTCTTTCTATGAAGAGATAGTTAGGGCTGATTAATACATTTCTGACATGGGATTACACTTAGCATGTAAGATCCTGTAAAGCAAGGTAGTCATAAAAATTAGTATCCCCAAACTTCTCCTAGTCATGGCCAGGAATAGCATTCAATGAGACATGACTGAACAGACAAATTTCTTTTTCCTGTGTATAGTCAATGATGCTGATTATCTATCACAAGCATGATTTGTGAAGAAAAATAGTGTTAGTTTTCTGCACACTGTGCATAATCAATCTTTTTTTACAACTTAGCAAAACTGAGATCAGATGAGCTTTGAGATTAGACATAGTACCACCACAATGCTGTGTGTGTATGTGTGTGTGTGTGTGTGTCCGCATTCTTGACTAGAGACAGCACAATGATGTTAAGGAAAAACACAAGTAAAGTAAAATAGGGTTCCTGTGTTTGTGTCTTTATGCAGTTCATGCCAGGGAATTCATACATGGAAATGGGGTTAAGCGACAAAGATGTGGATTCTACTCTGCAGCAAGAGTGCTCACACAAACACACTCTTGTCACACATGCATTTTTCTCCTTTGTGATTGAAAACTTTAAATTTATTTTGTCTTCTTCTTAAATAATTGTTCTTAAGATACCCCAGAAGTAACTTGAATGAGACTAGGAAAGTGTAATCAAACAGGAACTCACCAAAGCTTCTTACTGAACTGCTTTTACCTCCTTTACATCATTTGTCTTTTCCTCTTTTTCTTTAGACAACCTAATGTTCTTTCGTCTAATATGGCATCATTGGCATAGGGATACCTTAATTTTTTGCCAAAAGCAGAGAAAAAACCTTCCAAAGACAGATGAAACAACCTTGCATATTGAAAGTGAGGAGGATTTGAAGCACTTGCTGGTGAAGACCAGGAATTGCGGCCTTCAATATGCCACTAACATGTTCGAGACTATACTTTTCAGGGATTTACTACAATCTCATATATGCAAATTAATTTACTTCCAGAACAATAGCCTTCAGTATTCAGGAGTGTCCTAATTCCCTATCTTTTCTCTCAGCCCCACACTGTGGTCTTTCCACAGGGTGACCATGGAGCAGGACTACAAAATAGAGCACATCTTCCTTCTCTCAAGCAGTTTTTGGTTAGTAGGTGGGTGCATTACACACTGAACCACCAAATTTCCCTTAAGAGTCAACTAGAGAGGGAGGGTTTTTTGTACACCGCAAGCCCAGTAGTTAAAACCCACAACTACTAATGGAAAGATAGATTCTCCCAGCTGCTCTGTGGGAGAACGATGTGGCCTATGCTGTGTCAAGGTCAGAGTCTTGAACACCTGTTGAGCAGATCTGTTCTGTCCTAGGTGGTTTCTAACAGAACAAGATTGTTTTGTCTGTCGACTGGTTGGTCTACATAGGCCTTCAAGAAAAGGGATAATAAGATGAAGCTTGTATGGCTATCCACACTTTCATGTGTAAATACTGTTTTTATAAGTGTCACCTTTGGCAATGTAAATGTGCACTACAAATTCAAGTTGTTTTGTCCGTTTGTTTCAAGGTCTCTGGAAGAAAATATAGACAGTCATATGTCATATATAATTAACTAGATAAACCATTGAACTAGCGGGTTCATTGAACAGAGGAGATAGACGTTTTACCTTCTCCAGTATCCCACGTTAATAGCTTGGCCTTGCCTGACTTCCTAAATTTCTGAAACTAATTTTCCCAAATAAAAGATGGATAGTACCCTGCCAGCCCAGTTTTTGTTACAAGGAGAGCTGTCCCTGACAAAGGAGTCTTGCTTGGTAAAGTGAAGGAGCAGTGGGTAAAGAGGAAGAGCAAAGCAAGGAACATTCGCATAGCAGCTGCAACAGGGGGATCCAACATAGCAAGGACTGTGGCAATCTTTCATTCTGCTGTACATAGGGCTGATTGAGGTTTTACTGTCTCAAGGTGACCTAAAGACAATAGAATAGCAAATAAGGGGAATACTTAGAACTACATTTTGTATTCTTATAGTTCCACAATTGGAAAAATAGGTAAGCAGATGAATCATGTATTGCATTTATTGATTTTAGTTAAATATATCAAATCTCATAATTTCACCTTTTAAATAGTTCATATAATTAGAAGACCTGCGAGTTTTTGTTTTTGCTTTCATCATTACTACCCGGTCTAGTGATAAAGGAAAACTCACTCGATATGTCTGCATTCCATAATCTCTTCCTATAGAATGGGGAAAATGATGTAATAAACATATCTTTGAAGAAAATTCAAAAGTGAATTGAAACACTTCCACTGAATAAGTCTGATGTGGGACAACATATGCTGATCTTAAAAAAGATTGAGTCAAATATTCCTTTCCTAATGTTGAGATGACTTTTTAAAAATCATTTTATTGGGGGCTCATGCAATTCTTATCACAATCCATACATCCATTCATTGTGTCCTTTCTACATTTGTTGCCATCATCATTCTCAAAACATTTGTTTTCTACTCGAGCCTTTAGTATCAGCTCCTTGTGTTTTCCCTTCCCTCCCTCATCTCCATTCCCTATGAACACTTGATAATTTATGAATTATTATCATTTTGTCATATATTGCATTGTCTGATATCCCCCTTTACCCACTTTTCTGTTGTCTGTGCCCCAGACAAGAGTTGATACATAGATCCTTGTAATCAGTTCCCTTTTTCTATGCCACCGTCCCTCTCAGTATTGACACTCCCACCATTGATACTGGAGAGATCATCTCTCTTGGATTCCCTGTGCTTCCAGTTCCTATCTGTACCATTGTACATCCTCTGTTCTAGCTGGATTTGTAAGGTAGAATTGGGATCATGATAGTGGGGCAGAGGGTGGGGAAGAAGTATTTAGGAACTAGAGGAAAGTTGCATGTTTCATCATTGCTACACTGAATCCTGACTAACTTGTCTTCTCCCCATGGTCCTTCTGTAAGATAATGTCTAGTTGTCTACAGATGGGGTTTGGGTCCCTAATATACACTCCCCATCATTCACAATGATATGATTTTTGTTCCTTCATGTCTGATACCCGAGCCCTTTGACACCTTGATCACACAGACTGGAGTGCTTTTTCCACGTGGACTTTGTAGCTTCTGAGCTAGATGGCCAATTGTTTACCTTCAAGCCTTTAAGATATTAGATGCTATCGCTTTTGATAGCCCAACATCATCAACTTTCTTCACTACATTTTCTTATGCACCCATTTGTCTTCAGCAATCATATCAGGAAGGTGATCATGGAATGCGAGTTTAATAGAACAAATTAATCTGGCATTGAGGGAGTATTTGAGTGGAGGTCCAATATCCATCTTCTACCTTAATATTAAACCTATAAATATATGCATATAGCTCTATTTCCCCATCCTCATATATAAATATATTTACATATGTACATACCTGCATTTAGAGCTCTATAAATGCCTTTTGCCTCCCAGTTCTTTCCTATGTTTCCCTTTATTTTCCTCTTGTTCTGCTATCATGCTTAGCCTTCATTTGGGTTCCAGTAATTCCTTGGTCAAGTCCTACCATGCTTCTTACACCCTCCTTGCTACTGATTTTGTATCACTTGTTGTTCCTTTGTCCATGGGTGTTTTTTTTTTTAAACACTACTTCCTTTCTCTCACCTCCTCCTCTCCTATGTCCCATTGGAACTGTTGGTCCTGTTGTTTTCTCCTCCAGGTTGTTCAGACTATCTTATCTAAATAGATCTGTGGAAATAATAACATGAACAAAAACAAGACAGAGCAAACCAAAACAACAAAACAAAACAACAACAATAGCAACAACAAACCAAAAAAACAGTGACAAAAAAGAAGGGCCTGTAAGTAGTTCAAGGATGTCTTGTTGGGGGACTGCAGCCCACTGGGATGGAGATTTGATTCCAGCTCCACGGAGCAAAGGCTGGGCCTCCTACTCCCACCACCTGAGGGCAGTGATGCCCAAAAACAAACAAACAAAAAAGATGTCTTGTTGGTCTTTAGGAGTGTTTTCCAGTTGAGTCTGGTGGCGTGCTATACCCTGGGCTTAAAGTCTATCTTTGGTTTTCCCTCAAGGTTTCCTTGTTCTGCTCCCCTTGCTTTTCTGTTGAACTCCCTTAGTGTTTTGCCTCAGTGTGGTGGGTTGGATTGGGCACAATTTCCTCACTGTGTCTCCAGTGTTGTGCCCCATAGATCTCTGGGTCAGGGAGGGTTGTCATGTCTCATAGTGCAGCCGGTCATATGGTCTTCTCTCTGTGTTGGCTGCTCTGAGCATAGATATCATCCTCAAGGTTAGGCGGGCCAGTGTGTGCTCCACTCCCTCTTCCTCTTCCTTTGCTCCTGTGTGCTCTAATCAGACTTTTCCTTCTCCCTGAGCTACAGGCCCAGTGCTTTCCTTTGAAGTAAATTCTTCCAAGGGAGGAGCAGCTGTCCATGTAGTTGAGGTGTCCATGTAGTTGAGGTTGGTGCTGGTCCCTCAGCCAAACTGACTTATGTTTTTTGAAATTCTGAATGTTATTTCTAGTGATGGATTGGTATGTAAGTTGAAATTGGTAGGTTGTTACGGACTCACTTTATGCGATTATAGTAATTTAAATATTTACCACATACTTCAGGGCTTGTTAAAGACTCAACCTGGTCTCTATTAGAAGGAGTAAACCTAAAAGAACTAAACTCCTGTGGGGTAAAAGAAAAGAATAAACAATTCTTTGGGTCAAGACTAACAGATTGGAAGAGTTAGCATTTTGGAGAATGATTTCTGAATTCAAGTGAACTGTCTTACAGAAAGGATATCCAGAATTGGGAGGGTTTTATTTCACTGATGGAGGACATGTCATTAGAAGGGACCAATTTGTGGAGGTCATCGTGCGGGGTAAAGTAGGACAACGAAAAAGGAGAAGACCCTCAATAATTGGCACAAAGGTAAGGGTACAAAGTGAACTTAAACATAACAGCTTGACCATGATCACAAAAACGGACAATAACAGACGATACAAATTGAGGTAGAAGAAATAAAGAAATAGCCTATACACACAAATGAAATGGCTAAGTTTAAAAGCAGTATTAAAAGCCACAAGTAGGAGAGTACTTCAGCACTCCGCTGTTAACAGGCAAGTCAGCAGTGGCTTGAACCTAGCAGCAACTCCGTGGGGGAAAAATGTAGAAATCCATTTCAGGAAGAATTCACAGATTTAAATAAAATTGAATACAAATAAACAAAAAATTAACCATAATGTTAAGAGGGGGAAGGAAATGATAAATCTAAAGAGCAATATAGTGAAATATAAAAAGTACTAGGAAATAGTTAAATTGGAAAGGACAAATGGCACTGCCACGACTGGATTACTTGGAAACTCATATGCAAAATGATTTTGATCCGTTTCTCAAATCATGAAGAAAATATTAGTTCAAAGTGGACCATCCACTTAAATGCAATAACTAAGATTATAAAGCTTTTAGAAGAAAACTGGAGGGAGTGAATCTTTGTGATCTTAACTGAGGTAGTACTTTATTAGATACACTAGTACAGCTCAAGTGATAAAAGAAGAAAATGGACAAGTTGAATTTCATCAAATGAAAAACATTGTGCTTTAAGGAATACCGTCAAGAAATTGAAAAGATAACACATGAACTTGAAAAATTACTTGTTAGGTGATTATATAATAGGGGACTTGTCTTCAGATTATACAGCAATACCTGTATCTCCAGAATTTTGCCGGACTGCCTTGGTTTAACGGATCGGATCTCCCTAGCTTTCTATATTTTATAGGCTATAAGTTTTCTTCACTTACTTCAGGGGAAAATATTTTTGTTTTTTTCTCTGATAGATTTCCATCTTATTTCTGCAGGTTATATTGTATTAAGATCTCCAACAAGTCAGTAATAAAAGTATAGTGGAATAGATATTTATTCAATGAAGATATATACATGGTTAATAAACACAATTATTATTTATTATGGGAATGCAAATGAAAAGTCAAAATTAAGACACCATGCCACATTAATTATGGGAAAGTCATACTATCACAAGTTTCTGAGAGGATGTAGAAAACTTATCACTCATATATCCCTTATACATTCCATTCCAGTTAGGAAATGTATGAAGGAGTAGTCAATAAGTGGAAATAATGTAAATCAACTGATGACTGTTTTACAAAAAGTGGAATATCGCTTAAGAGCCATATCATTTGGCAAGGAAAAAAGTACTGAAACATGCCTCAACACAAATTCATCTCCAAAATACCACTGTGAGTGAAAAAAAAAAAGTCAGTCTCTAAAAGTACATATTGCATGCTTCCATTTACATGAGATGATCAGGATAGCAAATCTATTCAGACAGAAAATAGATATAGTTGTCCAGGATTTTGGGATAAGAACAAAGGATGCGGGTGATTGCTCCTGGAATAAGGTGTCTTTTGGGGATGTGCAAATGTTCCAGCATGAGATTTTAGTGATGATTGCTTGGGCTTCTGTAAGTATACTAAAACCACGCAAGTGTAGAGCTTAAATGGGTATTTTTTTGGCATTTATATGAGACCTCAATAGAATGATTAAAATGCACAATAGAGGAAATCAATAGAGCATAACCTTGGATCCTTCAAACCCTTCAGGAATAGTAATGGGAGTAGCAATACCATGATGGCAGTGGCAAGTTGGTGGGAGAAGAAGGAGAGATAGGGAAACAACTAAAATGATCAATGTATACCACCTCCTGGGGGAACCAACAACAGAAATGTGGGTCAAGGGAGACAGCAAATGCTGTAGGACATGAAAATAATAATTTGTCAGGGGTCCAAGGTGTTGGGAGAGTGGGAAGGAGGGAAATAAGAGGCGCTGATACCAAGGGCTCAAGCAGAGAGAAAATGTTTTGAAAATGATGACAGCAACATATGTACAAATGTGTTTGATACAATTGATGTATGAATTGTTATAAGAACTGTATGCACCCCAATAAAATGACATTAGTACAAATATATATACCAATGATTATGAATAAGGAATATCCTGAAAATGAGATACAAATTTGTTGCTAAATTGCTAATAGTGAGAAGGAAAACATGAAAATGTTTTTTATCCCCAACACATTAAAGTTAATTTGACCAAGGTTGGGTTAATATTTTGACACTATAATCATAATTTAGATAAAATACTTTTTCACAGAAATATGGCATCTACACTGATACAAAAATGAACTCAGTTATCCCTATTTCTAAAATTTGTATCTCTTTTCATTATTTACTTATTTTTGAA
The DNA here is from genome assembly GCA_004026705.1 of Nesogale talazaci. Classification (NCBI taxonomy): domain Eukaryota; kingdom Metazoa; phylum Chordata; class Mammalia; order Afrosoricida; family Tenrecidae; genus Nesogale; species Nesogale talazaci. The sequence goes on from PVJH01020880.1 coordinate 29,904, forward strand.
CTATATTTATTTTTAATCATTTTATTGGAGGCTGTTAGAGCTCTTATATCATTCTGTATGCCAATTACATCAAGTACATTTAGACATATGTTGCCATCAGCATTTCCAAAATATTTTCTACATGAGCCCTTGCAATAAACTTTTCTTTTATTTCCTCCCTCTCCTGACCCTCATGAATCCCTGATCAATTATATACTGTTATCATTATTTCACATCTTACAATGTCCATTGTCTCCCTTCACCCACGTATCTGTTATCATCCTGTTATTCTGTTATTCATCAGGGGGAGCGCTGTGTCTCCAACCTTATGATGCCCTTCCCCTTTCTCCCCCTTCTCCCTCCCCAACTGTCCCCCTACTCTCATGACACTGTTACTCCCACTACATTTCCTTGGAATTTTAGAAATGAAAGCAGGTGAATACTTGTATTCAATCCATTACTCTGAAAGCTGAATAGGTAACAATTGTGTACAGAGAAAAGTATTTAGAAGAAAATTTAGAAGAAAAGTATTTAGGAAGACGCTTTTATTCTAAATAAAAGAAAGTGCCATTTGCCTCCTCTCTTTTAAAAATACTTTTGAAATAAATATATTCATTTTAAAGGAAAACTAGATTTTAGAAATCAGTATTTTAAAATTATTTTGGTTCAATGTATCCTAAAAATCAAAAGATTAATAGATATATTATATTGAATCCAGGTAAAAGAACATCTTTTCTTAAATATTTTTTACTAAGGGCTTTCTGTCTTTATAGAAGAATTCACTGGTTCTGTGTGGCAGTTGGAGGAGCCCTGGGAGTGCTGTAGAGGGGCCTTCCTACAGTCTGTGGTTCCAATCAACCAGCCACTCGGAGGGGTAATGATGAGGCTGTGTCCATGAAGACTGGAAGTTTCACAATCCTATATAGGGTAGCTATGCATCATAACCAACTCAATGATAGTGAGGGGTGTTTTGTTGTTGCTGTTTATATAAATGTGGTGGTGGAGATTTTGTAAAACAATACAGTTAATTAAGTGGTTCGGATTTTAACATTACAAAGACACCTTATGCTAATCTATTTTAAAATGTATGTCTGTAATGTAAAAGGACATACCAATATCAACCGTGCTAAGCTCATTGAATAGTGCTGGTTTGTCTAATTTTTGTAGGTGAAACACTCAGCCCATGAAAATAGTACAACCAATTTTGGCTTGCAATTTCATCATAATATGTTAGTATGACAAAATGTCTGTGGAAGTTGACATGTTTGTAACTGCACTGTGAACGATTTCATTTTTCATCTTTAAAGAATCACTGGATCATAAAATTAAATTTTATTCCTGTAGGAAACATGCAACACATAGAAACCAGGTGTCTAAGTTCCATATCTGCACTTGAGCTGCTGGTTCCATAATATGGAACTATGAAGTTGTGCTCATGGATTATTTAATTCAATAATTATAGTTAACAATTACTTATCTATATCTATCTATCTATCTCTCTATATATAAATTTTAACAGACCATTAAATAACAGATGGCATTTGGCTTTTAACCTAAGAGATCTGTTTCACAGGTTGAACTAACATTTGACGAGAGACTTTATTAAACAATCTTCTCCCTTCTTTCAAGAATGCAATGAACAATTATTAGAGTCCAGGGAATAATGAATTATTCAAATTATTACAAATATAAATCAAAATGTTTTGCATAAACAGAATTATTTTACACAACTAAAAGTAAATTTAAGCTGCCCTTTGGCAGTTAGTAGACAAAAGTCTTAGAGATCACTAGTATTTTTATCTTAAAAGAACTAAAGTGAGCTCCCATTTCACATCCTAATTAATGCATGACTTCAGGCATACCTCTTCACCCAAATAAAAGTTTTCTTATCCAGGAAATTGGACTAGATAAGCGTTTAAAATAACTATTGTTGCATTACTAATTTTTGTGCATATAGCTATACATTTTCATGAGAACCTTACTATTATCCCACAAAATTTTGACTGTAGAGACAATTGTGTAGAACACAGCCCGGTGTGAACATATCACACATATTTCAGGATATATTTTTTATTCTGAGATCAAAGCAAGCTGACTTGACAAATGTCACATCCATCTGTTATTCTTCTCCCTTTTTTAAAAAAACATAACTATACTCCTACAAACACTAGGAATAAGAAAAAAAATCAATGCTGTTTGTGCCATCAGAAGGTGGCAAAGACACATTTTTCAATTCCACAAACATCCATTATTTTATTTTGATATTTAATAGTCTGCTCACTGATAAGCTATTTAAATAGGGTATTTCAAAAACTGTATTCAAAATACTCCTCAGCTCATAGAGGTCAACATCTTCTGAGAATTAAACATCACTCAAAGGAGCTCACAAGTTAAGTTGCATGAAAATTAATCAGAGAGACTTGCCACATTTTGATAAAGAGCTACTGTCAATGTGGTCATGTGATTTTTCCCCTAAGAGAAAAAGATCTCTTCTTAGAGGAAAGATTTTTAGATCAATTATTACTATTTTGAATAATTATGTTTTGACATGTTCAGTAACTATACAATTAAAGTTAATACACTAATCTACAGAGCAAATGTAATTTTTTTATCACTAGGTGATGTCTGAAGCATCAGTCCCTTCTTCGATCTATTCAATTTAAATTGTTTCCATAACAACCATTGCAATGTATTTTTAGTGATTCTACTTCCTTACAAATATTAAGACTTGTGAAAGGTGTCACAACTTTCCCTTAATTTCCACATTTATTTTAGACAATTATTCTAATAAATTTAGATTTCATTCACTATTGCCTTTGACAGTATTTTGTAAAGGCTTTGTAATAGCTACAGAAAAACAGTTCTTGATTGATGATGAAATAAAAATGAATTAAAAGGAGAAAGAAAAATGACACAAAGCAAAGAACAACTACAAACTTGCTGCTCTGATATATTTCTCTTCATAATGCATAAAGGTCATTGTAGAGTAAAAAAACTGACCCACATGTTCAAACAATAGAACCATGCCTGCTCAGGATAAATCCATGATCTAATTAGAAATGTACTACATTCAAATTCCTCTACTTTTTATTTGGTTTTCAAGGAAGGTTACTTTTGTGGGGCAGGATGGGTTCATTTGCTATAAGTAGCTGGATGATTTCCTTTAGCCTGGTAATCGGATACATAAAAGATGAGAATAATTGAGATAAAATAATATAAATGTGTCTGATAAATATGAATTGGTCAGTGCCATTTTTACCCTTAGGATAAATTAATTTTCATTACTTATTGCACTCATAAAGTACCTGCAAGGCTTTAAATTCTTACTTGAGGGAGGAAAGGGGTTACTAAGCAGAGTGCTTGGAAGAGAGGCGTATAGAAGATCAAAGGCATCAATCTGACCTGAAGAGTTATAACTTTCCCAGAAGATCCTCCTATTATGCAGGCTGGACCTCGTCTGATTTCCAAAATTATCTGTATTGTTGGTGTGCATTGTGTGGTTGGTTTTTTGTTTATTTGTTCATATGAGAGTGTATCTCAGAGGTGTGATGTGAATGGAAGTAACTCTTTTGAAGCTGTGTTATATGCTTTTCTATGGTTTGGTATACGAAACCCAGGATTGCTGAACCTACAGAGGTAGCAAGTCGAACAAGGGGTTTGGGAGCAAGTGGCACAGTGGTAGTGGTGGGGTGAAAGGGAGATCGATATCAAGGAGTCCATGTACAAGAATAAGTTTGAAAACTGATTGTGGTGGCAATTACACAATCCTACTCAATGTGCTTGTATAAAAGTGACATAAAATGCATTAATTCTAAAGAATAATACAGCTGTAAAATATGCAATATTTGGGCAGTTCAGCAATATACAATATGGTGAATTTAAATAAAACTAGGCATGCTTGTATATTTAAAAATCACATTAACATAGAATGCCCTTTATATAATTGTACTTTTGCATATAATGTTTCACCTATATTTTGGGCATTGAAACAATCTCCGAATTGTTTGATATTTAAGATTAGCTCTCCCACTTTTTAGAACCTATTATGCCATTTTAAATAAGCTTAGGTCTTAATATACTGTATATTGCATTTAATTGCTATTTATAAAGAGAAAGTTATTTCTCTTTCATTAAATTTAAATTTTATCCCAGATGTTTATCCATTTCACAAATGCTATTATGCATCATTATGTTATAAGCACCACAGATATAAAGTTAAAGTTGTCTCCCTTTCCTCTTTATATATTTGTTTAGAGAAAAAGAAAATGACATGCACTTACATATCATAAATATTTCCAGTTAAAGGTGAGTCTATGGAGGAAAAAAAAACTTGGATTGGCATAGAGATGAATGGGGAAAGCACGGCAGGAGTACAGGAGTAGAGGCAGCTCTGTCCAAGTTGTCAGGTTGGTTAATTCCGAATGATCAGAGGAAAGATCTCACAAGGGTTCTAGCAATGGAATTTTTAGACATCAAGATCAGCTGTATAGTGAGTGTTCTGAATCTGGAATGTCATTGGCCATTCTAAAAAGAAATAGATGATTGTGGGATCTAAGCACAATGATGTTAAAGAGAAATCTTTTCTCACCACCTTGAAGTAACTGCATCTCTTGCATGTTTCACCATCATCCTTTAAATTGCTTTTCTGTTTCTCTTTAGCGGCATTAAATATATCTTCTTGGTGAAATATCATAAGTAACTAAGCATAAGTAGAGACATTCAATCCTATCGTTTAAAATAATGTAACAACCATGTCCAAATTAATAATTTATAGCACATATAATTTGCTTTTTAAGTCCTTTTGCTATTATATATGTTTAAAAGTGGTTGAAATGGATCAAGGTTTATAAAGTTTAAAGAATGTAACTTTGCAAATTGATGGCTTTTCATTATATCATTGTGCAATCAATCTACCAAAATCCCTAAGACTGAAAGTTTTGAAAAGAGGACAATTTATTCAAAGCATTTTTATATTTAACATTTGTGAGGATGGCACAGGACTAGGCAGAGTTTGATTCCGTTGTACATAAGGTTGCTACAGATTGGAACAGACTAGCGAGCACATAAAAACAACAGCATTCTCCCAAGTGGTAAATTACTTGCTGCTTAATAAGGTATTATGACAACTCCTTCATTTACTGTATCTTATTCTGGGAGTCCTGATCATGGTGAATGGATAATTCAGGAAGTCACCACAAAAGAAAAGACCTGATGATGGTGGTCTAGTGAGACTCCCTCCAGGACACTCCAGGGGTGCTTCTCCTCTGTCTGACAGGGTTGGTACCAGTCATGTTGGCATGAATGCACCCAAGAACAACATCTAGAAAATGTTAGGACATTTTAAAAGTGTAGATGTTAAAGCAACATGTTTCAAATTCAGGGACTAATTTTTTCCATATACCATATACCAAATAGGTTTAACTTAAAAAAATATGGACACCTATATATAGATAAGCTATAAACAACAAGATCAAGGATAACTAAACAGAGACAATGATGTGATTACTCAACACTGTCCATTTACATTTCTGGAAAAAGTCAAAATAAAACAATCTATTGCCATCCCTCATCTTTAGTGTATGAGCATAAAGTATTATCATTCATTACAACTATTGCATTTTGAAAATGAATTTATTGATGACCAGGATGGTCAGAAAGCATTACTTTCAACTGAAAGACAATGAATTTATGTCAAAATGATACAGAAATATTATTTCATTTTGTGTTAAATAAATAAGATTTTTACGGAAGAATTTGCCTAGTAGTTTAAATTTTTGTAAAATATATGTATTATTAATTAATCATATCTTTAACACCTACCAAAAAAAAAGAAAATTCCGGATTCAAAGTTGGACTCAAACACAATTCACCAATGATCCCTATTTATTTACTCCTGGGGATAATGACTTGGTCCTTCTGACATTTGAGGATTTTCACTTGTATCATGCAGTCAATAATTTCAAATGCTCATTATTGTGACAGTGTATCAATGATCTGAAATTATAACACTTGAGACATTTTGAGGAGTTCTGGTGACACAGTGGGTTGTGCTCACCAGCTAACCCCAAGGTTATGACTTAACATTCTTACCTAAACTCTCACCACTTACATTTACCCTACTAATTTTAGCATGATGTGGTAGTTACATAATCTAGTGTCAATTTGGGACTTGAGAAGATTTAGAGTACAGGGGTGGAGTCTAGTTTGTCATTTGGGTCAAGGCAAATGAGGATTCTGCTTGGGCATGGCCTTTCCCTGAGGATTCTGGGAATTCCTATATTTCCTGAAAGGAGGTGGGAGACTCTCTCTCTCTCTCTCTCTCTCTCTCTCTCTCTCTCTCTCTCTCTCGCTCTCTCTCAGTGAGATGGTCTACTGACAAGACACATGTCACTATGCTGATAGACCCTGGGCCCTCAGAACTGAGGGAGTCCTGTGGAGACCTTTGTCAGTGCTGAAATTCTTACAATGCCACTGGATCCACAAAACTTCTTAATCATTGGCCTGTGATCTTCCTTCATTTGGCGTCATTGCACATATTTCCTGAGTTTGAAGAGGATTTCATAGATTTGTATGTAGGGGCTAATATAGGACTTATGGATTTGATCTGGACTTGGCTGGGATGCTTTCTCAATATTCAACTGCTCTTGTATATTGCACTCTTTCTTATACACACAAGAGTCTCCCTGAATTTGTTTTGCTCACCTACCCTGACTAACTCCACTGGATCCACAAAACTTACTACTCACTGGCCTGTGATCTTCCTTCATTTGGCATCATTACATATATTGCCTGAGTCTGAAGAGGGCTTTATAAACCAGTGTTGGACATATGGGATAATATCAGACTTATGGACTGGACTGGGATATTTTCTTAATCTCCAACTTCTTTTGTACACAAAAAGCTCTTTCTTGTACACAAAACACCTCTTTTGACGAGAATCCTGTTTGGTTTAAAGGCAGTGTCCAGTCCTCACAAGAGACTTGTGTGCCCAGAGGTGAGTATAATTTAGGAGATGAAGGTGCCTCGGGCACAGAACAGGCAGGGGAAAGACTTGACTAGGGAGCTCTGGTGTCAAACAGTTCACTCAGCTGCTCCAGCAGAGGGCTCAGAGGCTGCTGGTGGTCTTCATAGGTGTCCGTGCAATGCCAAGGGGAGGCGAGCGGGATCGCAGGTCTGCATGGGGTGGGACCCTCCTGCTGTTTCCCTGAGGGTAGACGTGGCTCTGGGGAGCTCTCCCCCTGAATGGCAGTGCACAGGATGCCAACACCTGGATAACGTGGCGTCACCACTCGAGCCAGGAGCTGGTTGTATGGCTGAGGCCAAGCTGCGGTGACCAGGAGACTCTTGGCCAAGTCCATCTCCACCAGGAAAAGTGGGCTGGGGCAGGGCCCATCTCAAATAGAGGAAGGAAGGCTGGGCCCCAATACCACCTCGAGTCCACCTGGAACTCAAACCTCAAGATTCTTCATGATTTCCAGTTTACATGAAAAATATGTTCTCATTAGAAAAAGCAGGCTATAACATCTATATCTATATCCATATATATCATCTAGATATAGATAATCTAGATGATATAGATATAGATATATCTTGGAGGAGTATTCTTTCTATTCATATCAGTTATTGAGAACACAATAATGAAAAATTCTAGGACACTTGCCCCATTTATTTGTCAATGAATGCTGTGTTAGTCCAGGAAGACCAGAGAAACAAATTCATTTACAGGCATCTGTATATAAGGGAGAGATTTCTATGCAAGACGTAATGAACATTGGGAAAACATTCCAGCCCAGTCCAGTCCAAGCCCACATGTCTGACATTAGCCCATATGTCTGATACCAATCTAGTAAGTCTTCTTCAGACTCACAAAACACATGCAATGATGCTGAAAACAGGGTGATCACAGGCCAGTGAGTAGAAAGTGTTTGGATCCAGTGGTGGTGGAAGCATCTCAGCGCTGGCAGGGGTCTCCGTGTGCTTCTCTAGGTCCAGTTCCTAGCCGCACCTGGGTAGGTTTTTGTGGCTTCTGCTCAATGATAGCTCACAGAGAGGCAGCCTTATCAATTGAGTCTTGCAGGCAGTGGGTGTTGTAAGTAGAAAGTCTTCAAAGAAACGAAACTAGAGAGATAGTGTCTCCCACCTTCAAGAAGAAATCACCAGATTTTCCAGAATTCTTGGGAGGTCATGACCACACAGAGGTCTCATTGTCTATTTTCCCATTGCCAGGCTAAACTCCACCCCTACACTCAATCCTCAAACTGACACCAGGTGACTGCCACAGTGCACAACAAAGAACAATGTAACAGACACAATCTTGGCATCTTAAGGGAAAATATATCTCCTTTGGCCTGATGGCAGACCATTGTGTAGACATCTATCATTTACAATCTCTGTAATTATCTCATTGCTGCCTTTATTCCTTCACCCATCCCAAAATAGACACTACAAAATACACACTACTGATTTGATATCAGGATTTAATATCTAGATTGTTGAAATCTCAGCTTCCCCAGTATTACCTGTGTCTCATTGGATAGACTTATTTATTTATTTTTAAATTATATTTATTTACTTGCTTATTGTAAATTATACTAATTTATTTGTTTATTGTAAATTATATTTCAGAGTATCAACTTTGTAATCAACATTGAAAACCATGAATCATCCCCCTTAATATTTTACAACTCTTCTGCTCTTGATTTCACTTCTCCCAGTTATAGACAACCATTCGCCACTTCAAACATTGGTTAGATTACTTAGTCTCTCTTGCCCTCAATTTCTAGTCCATAAAATGTACACAATGAAATAGGGGGGAAGGTATGATTCATATCTCCATAGAAAGGAATCAGACTTCAACCTGAGCTCCAAGCCTCAAGGGCAACAGACTGGTATGAAGTGCTGAACTAACATAAAGGGCAGCCCTTGTCTCAGCTATATCGACCCCATCCCCAGAAGAATGCACTATAGAGGACAGCACTGAAGATACATCCTGGGGAGAATAATGAGTTTGCCCAGACCACATGGCAGTAAACTAAGAGGGAAATATACATATTTCTGTCTATCAATATCTAATCTATATCTTCTACCATCCATCAATCATCTACCTATCTTCATCTATGTCTGTCTATCTATCTATCTATCTATCTATCATCTATCTATCATCCATCTATCTATCATCTATCCATCATCAAACTGCACCCTGGTCCACCAAGCCTCCAGGACATTACTGCCCACAGCAGCCAATGCACAGAGAAGATCATGAGGCTTGCACCACCATAAGACATGATGCTCCCTCACTGACCCAAAGGGCTGCAGGAGATAGCACTGGAGACACTGAGTGGGAATTGTGATGAGTCTGACACCCTCACATTGGAGCAAAACACGAAGGGAGTGCAGCCAGAACAACAAGGGGAGCAAAACAATGAAATACCCAAGGAATCAAGAAAACGAACCTCAGAGTTGGTGGGCTGGGTGTAGCACTTCACAAGAGCAGATGGGCAAGCATTCAGATGGGTCAGCAGACAGACCTGGAATTGTTTATAGGGTTGGGGCTTTGGTGTGTAGTTGTGGATTTTTCCTTTTCTTTTTCTTTGTGTCATGTCTCTCCATGTAAGATAGGTAGGAATATCTAATCCTGAGGGGAAAACAATGGGGTTGATGGATCTGGTGAACATGGGAGAGAAGTAGGTGGAAGAATGGGAGGGGGAAGCCAACAAACTCAGGGAAAAGAGAAAAATAAGAGATCTAAAATCTATGGTGAAGAGGGTGTAGAGTGCCTGATAGGGTCTAGTAAGTGTACTGTAGCCAAGAAAAGCTACTGAGAGTTGAATGAAGGTCAAAAACAGTAGTGGGACAGGAGAGAAGTGAAATATAAAGAATTAGGAGGCAAAAGGCATTTTTAAGGCATAAATTTAGGCAAGCACATATGGAAATATATTAATATTTAACAGTAGGAACATAGGTCTGTGTACATGTATTTAAATATTAAGCATTAAGGTAGCAGATGGACATTGGGTCTCTACTCAAGTATTTCCTCAAAGCAAGAACACTTTGTTCTAATAACCTGACTTTCTGTGATGCTTACCTTCCCAACACAATGG